>JABUQX010071584.1:30000-33435 GCA_015478945.1 Trachelipus rathkii | reverse complement strand
TATAGTTTTATTATTATAACCATATATATATATATATATATATATAATTATATTATATAATATATAATATATATATATATCATATAATATATGTATTTATATATAATATATATATATAATATTTAAAACGACTTTAATTCTAAGTAAAGCATTGTCTCCGCCGGGATTTGAAACACCGCCTTGGGGCGAGCAAAAAAACGAAAATCCATCGATTGGCAACTTCATCAGCCAGGTTTTCGATCCTAAATAAAATCCAGTAACACGAAATGATTAGGGCGATTGATTATTATCCCGCATCATGCGTCAGGGTCCGAATGGAAATTATCCTCTTTCGCATACATGCGTTCTAGTTTATATTTCCGTCGAACCCGGAAGATACTAATTTATTTTCCCGTTAATGATCAATTATTTGCTATATAAATATGTTACGGCAATTATATATATATATATATTATAATATATAATATATAATATTATATATAATATATATTATATATAATATATATATATATTATATTATATATATAATAAATATATTATATATATAATAATATTAATCTATTTATATTTATTTAACCATCTCACGAAAGTAGGGCGCTTTTCGCCCTGTCAGTTGGACCGAGCATCTTCATTCTTTCGGCCCAGAAAACTCTTGATTCTAGCAAGCTCATCTAGTAAACTATTTTCTCCGGCCCGCAATGGGTTTCGAATGCTAGTCCTTGAGTTATATACTCAGGTAATGTAATAATATATATATATATATATATATATATATATATATATATATATATACACTTCTTATATATATAATATATATATATATATATATATATATATATATATATAACTAATAATATATTTTGAAGCTTCCAATATCTAATAAAACAACAGCTTGAAAACTATATTAAAAGCCAAAAATTTATTTAAAAATTTTACACAAAAAAAGGTTTATTAAAATAAAAAATATTTAATTGAGTGACCAATTTGTTCAAAATTTTGTGGCGTTTCGTTAATTTATCAAAACAAAAAAACAATCCAATTAATAATATTGAACAATGGAGTTATAAGACAAATTCATTATATATAATATATATTAAATATATATATATATATTATAATATATAATTATAATATAATATATATATATATATATATATATATATTATATTATATATAATATATATATATGATATATTATAATATAATATTAATATATATATATATATATATATTATATAATATATATATAATATATCAACAGTTATGGTTAACAAAATAGAGTGAAGGTGTTCATTATTTTGAAAAAGTTTAGGTACAAAATTAAAGATGTATAATATAAAAAACTGCACCTGAAGAGTGACTTTTTAGATTTTGAACCCAAATCATGTCTAGAAAGAGAAGATTAAAAAACGGAAGTAGAAAAATAAAGATCCGCGGAAAAGTAGAAACGATAGAATAAAAACTGAACAAAGTTAAAAGATAATTATCTCTGAGGTATTTTAAGAGATATAATAAATTTCTCAGTTCTTTTCTAGTTTCTACTCCCTTTGATTTTACTTTTAGAAAGAAAAAATCTCTACAGAAACTAAAAGTACGAAAAGACCTTGTCGTATATGGATATGTCCAATAGCTCATCGGTACATCCAAGATTTTAAAAAACATCATTGTGTTACTTGATATAAAATTATGCAGACCCTTTTTAAGAGCTACGTCTGGATCAACTCGGGCCCGTTTCAAGGGTTCGTCATTTTCTTCCGTTTCTAAAGCATCCACCATTTTCCTTTTCGTACACTCTTTCTTGGTAAAATGATGATGATTTTTGACTTTATAAAGAATTGTAAAACAATCAATCAAAAGTTACTTTTCCTAATCTCTTAAGAATATCTCTACCTATAACTGGTAACCCCTTGAACCAATAATAAAAGCAATTTTCCAGATGAGAAGACACCGGTGTTTCATACAGCCTCTTAGGTTAGCGGAGTAAAGGCGCTCCCAATGGTCAGAATATTGAGTGCAGAATATAAACTTTCGAATATTCAAAAATTATTATAAAATAATCTTGGTTAGTTTAGCTTTATGCCTCTGATCGATTAACTTCAGATTAATTTCTTATTATATAATCAAATATATAGTTTTTTTTTTATATTTTAAAGAAAAATCAATAATGAATATTTCAAAAATTTATATTGACAAAATTTACAGTTTTTTCAGTATAATGTTCACTAAACCGAATCTAGTTTATTCCAAAATTTGGCAGGATGAAACTGTTGAAAAATATTCTTCCTGTGCCAAATCCTCTCAGGATAAAACCAATTACACTCTCATAAAAAGGTTGTTCTAAGCTTTCTCTTCTAAAAATTCATCAACGATGGCGTTACATCAATCTGTCATTAAAGTAAGTTACAAAAGCTGCAAACGGAGAGAGAGAGGACGAGAGAGAGAGAGATAGCAGAGGAGGGGGAGAGAGAGGAGAGAGAGAGAGGGGAGGAGGAGAGAAACGAGAGGAGCCGAGAGAGAGAGAGAGAGAGAGAGAGAGAGAGAGAATAGAAGAGAAAGAGAGAGAGAGAGAGAGAGAGAGAGAGAGAGAGAGAGAGAGAGAGAGAGAGAGAGAGAGAGAGAGAGAGAGAGAGAGAGAGAGAGAGAGAGAGGAGAGAGATAGAAATGAGAGAGAGAGAGGAAGAGAAGAGAGAGGAGAGAGAGAGAGAGAGAGAGAGAGAGAGAGGAGAAAGGAGAGGAGAGATAATGAGAGACGGAGAGAGAGAGGAGAGGGAGAGAGAAGAGAGAGAGAGAGAGAGAGAGAGAGAGAGAGAGAGAGAAGAGAGAGAGAGGAGAGAGAGAGACGAGAGAGAGAGAGATAGAGAGACGTAGAGAAGAGAAGAGAGAGAGAGAAGAGACAGAGAGAGGAGAGAGAGAGAGAGAGAGAGAGAGAGAGAGAGAGAGAGAGACTTTTTAATTGATTTTGATTGTAGAAGTAAACGCAGCGCTATCAGTGGAAATCAAAAGTGAACGCTTCTGAACAAATTACATTTTTTTCTTATGAAGTGTAAATTTTCTTATCGTGAGAGGTTTAAATTTAAAGCAAGGAGAATATTTCAAACAGTTTCATTTGTTAAATTTTGAAAGAAAAAATTCGATTTAAAAACACTGAAAATAAATAATTTTTGACAATGTTAAAAAATTTAAATATATTTCATGGAATAGATAAACGTCATATAATAATAATAATAATAATAATAATAATAATAATAATAATAATAATAATAATAATAATAATAATAATAATAATAATAATAATAATAATATAGAATAATTAATATTTATTCATAATTTGTTGAAAATCGTTATTCTGTCAAAGAGTATTACATATTTACAAAATTATATATTAAATAACAATTTAAGATAAAAAAAACATTAAAATAATAATAATAATAATAA
>JABUQX010071584.1:0-22500 GCA_015478945.1 Trachelipus rathkii | reverse complement strand
GATTGAAACTAGTTCAAGAAAAAACAATTAAGGCCTCGGTGATATATAGTATATAATATATATTATATATTATATATATATATATAATATATATATATATATATATACTATATATATAGTATATATATATTATATACTATATATAATATATATATATATATATATAATATATGTGTGTGTGTGTGTATGTGTAAGAGTAAAAGTATGATATTCATATGTGGAAACTCCGTTTCCAAAAATATACTTAACGAAACTATCTGTTGATGCCACAAAGATAGGTTTTATGGACATTGTTAACTAGCAAATATATATATATATATATATATATAATATATATATATATATATATTATATATATATATATATATATATAATATATATATATTATATATATATAGAAGAGAGGGGGCAAAGAGATGAAAAAGAGTACCTTCTTCCCCAGAAAAGACTATTATAAACTATTTAATATAGGAGAACAGTTAAACATCGAATATGCTATAGATAACAATAGAGTATCAATTATCGACCAGGAGAAACATCGGACATCAGATATCGCAATATCTAGAGAGAACATCGAATAGAAAATATCGTAGGATCGAACAATCGTTATAATCGAGTATCAAACATCTATAAAAAAAATATCAAGCATCGAACATAGTATAAAAAACTTTGAACATCGAAAAGCAGAAAATCTCATAAATAACATTGAACATAGTATTTGGAACATCCATCGAAGAGAAAATCGAACATAATGAGAACATCAAGCATCGAAACGTAGTATAGAGAACATCGAACGCGCATAGAGAACATCGAGATACGATTTAAAATAATATTAAAAGAGAGTGTCTCTCATCGCCCGATTTTTTGATTCTCTCGTTCAAACGTAATCAATATCCTCATTATGATGAGAAGGTTTTAAAAAATGTGGAGAAAGTGACAGAAAGAGACTTCACATTTTTGTTAGACTTCCTTTGAGTCCCTAATTATTTCCCTCTTTTTCCAGAATCATTCATTTACATTATGTTGTCTTTCCGCGAAACTCTCTCGCGGAAAACGTTTGTCAAAACTTTTTTTCTTTCTGTTTTAAAAGCCAAATCCATTAAATGTAAAGTTCATTGTAATTAGTCTCATTATAATGGTGTAGTATTTTTTACTCTCTCTCGTCTCGCACACACACACAACACACACACACATAGTATATATATATATATAATATAATATAATAGTATATAATATATATATAATATATATATATATATATATATATATATATATATATAATATATATATATATATTATATATATTATTATATATATATATATATATAATATATATAACTTTTAAATTATAAACATAAATAATAAAAATATATAAACCTAAATTAAGGATTAGACTTTTATTAACATATTACTCTTTTTAATTTCTTTTATGGAAAATCTCAAGCTGTTAGTTTAGTTCCGGTACATTCACTCCATTACATATTATTATTATTATTATTATTTTTATTATTATTATTATTATTATTATTATTATTATTATTATTATTATTATTATTATTATTATTATTATTAGGTGCAATAAAAACTGTACCTTTATTACTTTAAAAGATAAAATCATTAAATGTCGAAACCTGGTATCAATTACTCGTTGTCTTATTGCTCGCTTTTTTTTAAAAGTGAACAAACAAGATGGCTGTCTAACGAAAATCAACGAATCGATTTTGCATTCCTATTCAGAGCTGATGAATTGTTTCCTCTCATTGTCTTTTAAATAAAGATGTCGTGAAAAGAGAATAAAAATAAGAAAAATTGAAAGGCGGCATTATGCAGTTTTAAAAGTAATATTTATACCTGTCTAACTAAGATATTCCTAACGTGTTTTCAAAAATAGCTCATAAATTTGAGTCTGAGTTAATGTTTTATAGCAACCATCTCAATCCTGGCTACCTAATAAATACATCGTTTATGTCAACATTAATATAGTATTTAAAATTTTCATGCACTTATATAGAAACTTTATTTGCTAACAAATTGCTTTCCAAATATAGACCGAAAGTAGAAGTAAAGAATAATAATAATAAAAAGAATAAAAAATCATGTTAAACGATCTTGCAATCTTCCATCTAAATGATTTCATACTGAAAAATGGACGGGTACAAATATCGGATAAATGGGCTTTTCATTAATGAAAATCAAATAAACCAAAATTAACTGAGAGACCCATGAAGTAAAAAACCCGTTTTCTATGAGTCGACAAATAATTCCCATTTTCTCTCAGACATTTTACGCTATCCCGTTTTCTTTAAGTTGTCAGAGTTTAATCAAGGGTTAACTGTTGATTAATTTTTAAACTATTTTTTTTTTCGGTACCATTTTTCATTTCGTCTTTTATTTATTGTAGGAAATTTTTATTCTCAAAGGACTGGAATATATATTGCACAATTAAAAAGATAATGTATTTTTAATTACCGAAATGCTGCTGCTAAAATATTAATATGTTTTTTTTTTTTCATTTAAATTTAATTAAAAATGTCGTAGAATATAATTAAAATAGGGTTATATTAATTCCGAGCTTGTGACCCGTCGTCACTTTCATTGAAGTTTTTAGCACATCACAATATCATAGAATGCCATCATTCATTGCTGGGTTGGTTTTAAAGCTCATTTACATTTTAATAAGCCGAGGTTTGTTTGCTATTAATAAGTATATAAAAATATTTCCTAATATTAAAAAGTCAAGTAATCAAATATTTGAATTATATATTTTAATTAATTCTAAAGCTTTAAAACTGGATCATAGGTATACGTGTATATAAATGTACACATACGCAAACATAAGCGCACATTATTATCAGAATTTATACTAAAATGAACTCTATTTGAACTATGCATTGTAAATTCGGAATCTTATCATATGCCAAATGAAAATGTACAAAAATTTCAATTTTAAATTGAAGCCGAGTTGAATTCACATTATTTATAAATTATAGTGACTATGTGTGTGTGTGTGTGTGTGTAGGTGTGTGTGTGTCTGCGCGCGCTCGCGTGTGCATCAGTATAGTGGAGTAAGATAATATTTTAAAACATTGATCTACATACGATTCCTTGGGGGTTTCTTTTTAACATATTTTACCGTCATTTATTTATGCACATCCATTGATCTTTTCAAGAGGTCTAAAAATGCGATAAGAAAATAGGATGTCTCGTTAGATCCCAGAGTTAAGACACACAAATAAGACCAGGGGTAAAGTTTTATAATAAGCAAAACAATAGCACTCGCCAATTGTCAGAAGGCTCTGTTATAATGAAATCCAAAATCCAGCAATAGTTTTATTTCATGGTGAATTAAACTATATGCTTTCTCTTCGTTAGAAGTCGAATTGAAAAAAAATCAATTAAAAATTTCTTTTGTAAATTTTACCGAAAATATTTAAAAAAACAAACAAAAACAACGAAAAACTTTTAATAACCTTTTCTATTTTATTTCAGATCTTTATAGACAGTTTTTGGGCGCTATTTTTGTTCACACACACACAACAACACACACACACATACACAACACCACACACATGCACACACAAACACACACACACACCACTACACACACTCACACACACACACATATATATATATATATATATTATATATATATTATATATTATATATATATATTTTATATATCTATATATTATTATATATATATATATATATATTATATATAGCTATAGTGAAAGGCCTACTAAATTCCAGCAGAGTTGAGGGAAATCCCGGGTGTCAAATTAAAGTCTGATATGCCCCGATAATTGCGTTTGAAAGGTGAGGTCAAAGGTAGTTTGTGAAAATATATAAAGGGAGATGATTCAGACTTTAACCAGTTGATTAATTAAATTGAGCTAGTGGTTAAGTCTGGGGATTGACAGTTTGATAAGAAAAGGATGATACTGTATAGAAAGGTCATTTTATGCAGAACCTTCTCTGGATGGACGATATGGCGTGTGCTGTGTTGCAATAGCAGATAGACTAGAGAGAGTGAGCAGTATAATTTCGACGGCGAAGAGACTAGATTATAGTTATTGAGAAGTAGAAGTTAATAGAAAAAGCTCTAGACTCCTTTCAAGAAGAGATGTGTGAATGGAACAAAGATGTGTGAGGCATAATCCATACGGGGCGAATACCCCCATAAGGAAGCAATTGAAATTTCGAAGGCGCTCAAGAAACCGAACCATTTTAGAGCTTTAATTTAGAAAGAGAAGTTAATGCGATCTTCAAATTAGGGTACGAGAAAAGAAAGACAAGAATATCAAGGACAGACGAAGGTTTTAGTTGTGAGTTTTCGAAGATGTTAAGTTATGTGAAAAATTATGTAGAGTGGAAAGATGGAAGAATGAGTTTATTGAGGCATTGAAGTAACATTGTGCTCAATGCCCAATTGGAATTCCGAGAAAGATAAGAGGACTTAATTGCCCAGGCAACGTCTAGAGCGAGTTATGCTGTTTTTGGGAAAGACAAAATGAAGGGAGGTATGAAGGGTGTAATCATCGGCTTAGGAGTGGATAAGTGATGAAGTATAGAGGAAGGTCATTGATGAAAAGTAAAAAGAGAGTTGGGATAGAAAACCACTGAGGAACACATATTTAAGACTTAAGGTAACGGTACCCTTTACAACAGGCTGCTACAGAGACGGAAGCTAATAAAGAGTACGGTCACAGAGAGAAAGAGAGATCGATAAGAGGAAAGATTAGAAAATACGAAGCTTTTGTGTCAGACTCTTGAAAGATTCGATATTGCTGACACAGGAAAGATTCACCGAAAGGCATGGAAAGGAAGGAGAACAGAATCAGAAGAAGAAAAAGATCACCGTGGGCTACTTGTTCAAAGCATATTGCTGAATCGAGATAACATTAAGAAAGATTGACATGTTTCCAAATATCCCTGTTAATAATAGGATTTGAAAACTTGAAACAACAGATCTTAAGAGATAAGGAACATAGTTTTGAGGTTGCAGGATTCCATTTTATTCGCATAGACTGAATGATGCACATTTCCAAAAGAGGTTGATGGTCGAGCAGAAAGAGAGACGGAATAGGTTTTTCCAAGACAGGGTTAACTAAAAGAACAGTTTTTGGAACACGAAGGATACATCAAGGATACGACGTCTAACGTGAAAATGTTCTTTGGCAGATTCGGTGTCAAACTCGTCAAACTTATGGGCATACTTGTTTGTTTTGTTTGGGAATGATTACTGAAATGTTACAATATATTTATACGTCAACATATTACACGCAGGTAGGTATGATACCACATTTAAACAAAACATATCGATATTGTGATATCACGTGCATTGCCGAAGAACAAGGCTTAAGGACAATTGCAGTCGTATTCAAGCTGCTAAATTTCCAGCTTCATTTATTATCATCTCGTAATCTTTTTAAATCTAATTTAATGTAACATAAGTATTTTTTTTTGTAGAAAATACAAGTATTTCCCTTATTAACTTCCTAACCTTTTCATCATATTAGCCAACAATCGACCATCAATTTGCGGCTTCCCCTTTTTCTCTCTAGATTCATCGAGGGAGACACAAGCAGATTACTTCTGTAAACCTGACTCTTCGATCGTTTTCATTCTAAACTCCACTTTAGTGGGATTAGGTTATTCTTCCTTCTCCACCTCCCTTACGATAAAGTATGAAGCACACTCTCTTTGTCTGAAGAACATCCTTATACTTTTTTCTGCGGCTGAAGCCAGTCGGCTTGGTTAAACAAACGTAGGCACGAACGCGCGACTTTAGTCATATATATATATATATGATATATATATTATATATATATATATATAATTATTATATTATATTATATAATAATATTTATTTATATATATATATATATATATAATTATATAATATATTATATATATATATATAATATATATATATTTATATAAATTTCTCATTTTAAATTCCAGTGGATTTTTGTTGATCATTGTAGTACTATGATTAATTCTGAACATAATTTTATTTTCCAAATATTCACTAAATGCTATGTGAGATAATTAATTATTATTATTATTATTATTATTATTCATTATTATTATTATTATTATTGAGTTATTTCATTATTTTTATTAATTATTAATAGTAGTAGTTGTAGTAGTAGTGTAGTAGTAGTAGTAGTAGTACTAGTTAGTTAGTAGTATATGTAGTAGTAGTTAGTAGTAATGTAGTAGTAGTAGTAGTAGTAGTAGTAATGCCTTATTTATTATTTTTTTTGTGAGAATTTAATGTTATGAAATCATGCACTATTAGTTTTATATGATGCCTTTTCAATCTATTGTGGGAGAGTCAGAGTACATTGACAGAATTGGGGGAGGAAGCCACAAGATTTTGCCAAGATGAGAGGGATTCCGAATATAAGTTTCTATGCCAGTATAAACTGCATTAAGATTCTTTCTTTTAATGATAACTTTAACAGTATCTATAATATATTAGGAATGTGCACCTCTCCTCAATGATGAATCTCAGCAGTTTGTTTAATATGGTGCGTTAAGAGGTGACGCAGGCGTGACCTCTTTGGTAGGCCTAGCATTGTAATTTGAGTTAAATAGTTTTATCGCCGAATTGCGGGTACTACCTGTTTTAGGTAACGGGGGGGAAAGGGGTACCGTAAATGATGGAAGTCTGTTGTATATTAAACATACTATAATTTGTTAGGATAGAAAACGTTAATTAATATGTTTCAACATTTAAGTGATGAGTATAATAAAAAGACCTATTAAGGTTCGGATCTTCCTTCGAATTATATGACACTTCCAATAATATATATATTATATATATATACTATATATATATATATATATATATATATATAATAATATATATATATATATAATATATAATATATATATATATAATATATTATATATTATAAGCAAAAGGATTATTGAAATATTAGAAGTGTAAATCCATTTTGCTTGAAAGTTGGATATTAAAAAATGAATAAATAAAGATAAATAAAATATATAGATAGATAACTAAATAAATAAACTACATAAATTACATAAATAAAAAGCAAAGAAAGTATTTTTTAATTTATTTTGAATAAATAAGAATTTAAAAAATTTTAAGTCTCATACATTATATGCTTAACATTTTACGTTTTGTAATCTGATAATCTTTCATATAATACTATATATATATATATTATATATAATATATATATATATATATACTATAATATATAATTATATAGTATATATATAATATATTATATATATTATATATATTATATATATATATAATATATATACAGTATATATATATATATATAGTACTATATATATAATAATAATATATATATATATATATATATTATATATATTAATATATTATAATATATATATTATATATATATATATATATATATATATATATATACTATATATATATATATATATATATATACATATACTATATATATATATATATATATTATATATAATATATATATAATATATTATAATATTATATTTAAAAATATATATATATATATATATATTATATATATTAGCCTTAGAGCCAAGTTCTAATTTAACTATCCTAATGTACTGGTTGATTTACGTATGGATATTGCACATTTATTATTGCAGAAGTAGAAGTCGGACCACTATTCATAGATGCGATAAATTAAAGCCGTTTCCAAAACTTTAAAGAGAGCCCTGATGATACTCAGATGCCAATCTACAACTCCAAGGATCCTAAATGAAAGAGGATCTCGAACATAAGATGTGAGGCCAAAAAGGTGCAATCAACAGAGATTCCACAATTGATACATGTTTTTAAATGTTAAACTATGAGTTTGATTAAATTATATACTCTTTCGGTAATTAGTTATACTCTTATTTAAAGGGTTAATAATGATTAATAAAGTACTTACCCCTAATTGTTTTAATAAGATGATTATAAGATTCTTATATATACAGTTGTTTTGTGGTATATATATATATGTAATATATATAATATATATATATACTATATATATATATACTATATATATACTATATATATATTATAATATATATATATATATTAATATATTATATGTAGGTGTGTAGGGGCTGGTGTGTGCTGCAAGGTATGTGTGTGTGTGTTGGCGGGGGCATGTGCGCGCCGAGGCTTGGCTCTGGGCGGATAAAGACGAATATTAAAATAATTTATATAATAAAAAAAAATATAAATAAATCCGATTTATTTGCAATGATAATCATTTTCCGATACACAAGCTGTACAATCACATTATTTGAATGAAAAATAAAAATACAAACTAAAATATACAAATTTAGTTATCTGTCCGTACATGTATTTAATTTTATTAGGTGCCAATTATTCTAACCTTTATATTAAAGGTATTGCTTTATACTCTCAATTAGTTAAAATCGACTTCGCAATTTATTCTCTCTACTGAGATACATCCCACACACCAGCAGGAGAGTTTCTTTTACCCTCTATTTTGAGTAACTACTTACGCCAATAGATATCTAGTGCGTCACCAAAGAGTGCGGCTGAGTGTGTCCTCACACATATAGTTTCTCTGTGGGCAGCTCAAGTATCAAACCTTCTCAAGCGCCTCTGTTTAGACAATTTGCCCTAGCAGAGACAAACATGTGCAAAAGACGAACATAATACTATATTTACTTTACTATAAGAAAGAGACCACAAAAAGAGGGATAAGAGAAATATATCTTTATATTTCTCTAAATAACCCTTATAGTATTATATCATTAAAATTACAAGAAAAAGTACACCGAGAGAGTTTTCAGCGTAATTTTATATTTTCCGTTATTATTGTCTTCTAGACAGTAGATTATTGCTATGCTCCACTGCTGGGGCCACCTTTCAATAGTAGTAGATGAAGACTGTTCATTATTAATCAAGAGAGAAAAATTTCTGCAAACGCGCACAGATGGGACTGATTTAAATGACAACGAGTCATCTACATCAACTCCGTAGTAATCCCCACTCATTTTTTTTCACTCACATAGCCACGCCACCGTATCATTCAAATTTGCATCCCTTGCTAGGGGGAGTCGTATCCCCACCCTAACCATGTACCACAATATTAGCCCACCAGACAGGAAGATAATTATAATAATTCTCATATAATGTGCAGGATAAAATACAGTAACGGTGTGAAAGATATTAAATTCCACAGAATAATGAAAGTGAGGTATTACGATAGTAGAAGGATATAATTACCCATCAGCTGTGACATAGTACTACACTTGGCACTTGCTAATGTCAACCACCTAATATAAATTCATGTGTGCAGACATACTGTACTCATCCCTATATGTAGCTACTATAGATGGGCGTATTGTTAAATGGTGGTACATTATGAGTATATCACCAGGTGTAGTTATGATTACCCTTTTATGAGTATAAGTATTTATAATATATATATATACTATATAGTAATATATTATCTATATATTATTATATATATATCATATTATATATATTATAATATATACCTATAAATATATATATATAATATATATATATATATATATATAATACTTGCAATCAACTCCTCTCAATATAATATAAAATGATAATAAAACAATAATGAAAAAAAAAAAAAAAAATAAATAAAATAAAATATAAAAAAATGAAGACATAAGTATAGCTACTCTATAACTATTCTCGAGCTTCGCTCTAAAAAGATATATAGAGGTGATCTAAAGTAGAAATTGTAATAAGTTAATAACAGAAACAGCTTATAAGTTTTTTGACCTTAATATTAGCTTTACAATAATTTTGTTGTTGTAAGTGTTTTATTATTTTTTATTATAAGTTCAATTTTTAATATTTATATATATATAATAATACTAATATTAAAACCAAGCAAAGACCAGAATATATTTGTTAATAATGAAACTAAATGTTGCTCAAATACTGGTATCATATACTCCAGAAATTGAATGTTAATTTTAGTTTCCTGCAAGTAGCAACCTTAACCAAAAGGTACTATTTCTTGTAAGCTAAGTAAGCTACAAACATCAGAAATTCCTGACAAGTCTTAACAGTATATATAACAGTTTTATTTAAGGATTCATAAGATCTATGAAGCACTCTTCTTCTATGGTCATTAGATTTCAGAGAAAGAGTCTACCAAACCAATGTCGAGTGTCTCTCTACCATGCACAAGACATTCAATATATAATCTATAGAATTTACTCTTGTTGGTAACTGGGTATGATAATTACCTGTCCCAGGTCAGAGACATTTATTGTTCTCTTTATCTGTAATCAATCTCTCCACACTCACTCACGACTATTGAGGTAGACATCGAATAAACATAAAGAACGTATAGGGTATATGAGCTATACTCCCATAATACTGTATATTAGTAATTATTAAAATGCCTACATACTAAATTAAGGTATCATTATAATATAATAACTCATGTAGTTAATATAAGTGTGAGTAGTATAGAGCGTGAGACTGTTTTATTAGTTTAAAAAATATCATTAGTCCATAAGTTCCTATTACTCATATGTTTTAAACAGATATTAAAATAAAGTTAACTCATATATCATTAAGGATTTTGTTTATGAGTATCATAATCAGTATTAATTATGGTTTATATGTATAGCTAGAAGTAAATCATTATAATGAAATTTAATGAAATGGAATAAATAAAATAATGTATATAATAAAATACCATTACTAGACGTTTTAATTAAACATAATTTATATTATAAATTCCTTTAATACAAATATTTAATAAAAAACTTATATTATGAAACTCACCTTCTGTATACCAAAAAAAAAACATTATTACGTTTATGATATAATTTTTTTTTATGTATAATTTTCACACCTATGCATCCTAGACGCACTAACTAATATTTTTTTTACTTAATTCTCAATTGACTACTTAGAACAATGGTAGTAGTAGTTATTACATGGTTGATTGAACATATTGTTCACGATATAATAACTTTAGTCATCCTCATTGATAGGAAAACAAATTTCCATGAATGAATATTGATATATTATAGATTTTTATATAATAGTTAATTTTTGCAAATTTTTAATAATATTTTGGATCTATATTATATTATTATTCACTTTAAATAAATTAAGTATTATAGTAATAATTTTGAAAATAAATTATTCGATTCACAGTTAACAGCCTTTTCATCTCTCGAATTATAGTCTCCACAAAGGCAAATAAAATATATTTAAAATAATTTCTAATACTAATTTTAATAATGTGTACCAACTTAATACTGTGAACGTAATAATCTGTAACAGAATCTATATTAAGTACCCCACGTTTATGTCATATATTATAATACCTCATAATTTCCATTAACTGTAATATTATTATTATTTTATATGATCAATTTAATACCATTAACTTTATTAAATAATCCTTGTAATGGTACTTTCTTAAAAACTCCTATTAGGTAGTTACTATTAATATCCTCCCACACAGTATTTAAGATTATATATCCATATCAATAATATAGTAATATTCATTTTTATATAAGTATTTAAGACTAGGGTGTAGTATTTTTTGACGCTATTAGATTTGTTAAACTAGAGCTGTAGAAGACACAAATATAATATCAGGATCTATCAAACTACATATTTGAAGTGTAGTTTCAATTGAATCAATTTGTGATTTATTTATTTATATTAGAACTAATTTGATAATATTGACCCATTCACTTATGCATGTAAGTTATTTATTCGTGTACATATTTACTCTGAATTCTTATACTTATTTGCTTTGATGTGAATATAATGGATTATATATTTAATTTAAATTTAATTATTATTATTATTATTATTCCAACTTCGAGTTTGTGATGGGTTAGTATCAGTGTTAGTGTATAAAAAATGTCATTCTCTTGATCTACTATTTATGGACTGAAATATAATTCTCTAGCTATATAATTTATTTTGTAAATATTGTGTTGATAATAAAGTTTATTAATTATATAATTAGTTTATCATATAATATTTTATTTCTAATGTAATATATTATAATATTAAGATCCTATTTCCTCTTAACCTTTTCTTTAATAATCTCATTTAATTATTAATATTTGTTAAATATTATTTATTGTAATATTTATATATCCTTATTTATTTAATTTTACCCATAAATATTATATATATATATAATTAATTTCTTGTAATTATATTATTATATGTAGTTAATATATTAATCAATTTAATAATTATTTATATATATTTATTTATTTATATTATTATATATTAGATTTATAATTGACATTTTTATTTGATTTAATATATCCAGATATTTAATATTTAGCTCTAATATTATATTGATTAATTATTTTAATTATTAAACTTAATTATTATTGATTCATATATTGTAAATGTTAATATTTAAACATATTTATTATTTTATTATTATTATTATTATTTATTATTATTATTATTATTATTATTATTATTATTATTATTATTATTATTATTATTATTATTATTATAATAATATATATTCTTAATATTTTTTAGTAGTTATTATGACTCTTCTTAATTTAATATTAGTATTTTTAAATAATATTTATTAATTTGTATTTCTTATTATGTGAATATTATGTTTGTTTATAGTGTTTTATTCATTGTTAATTAATTTCATGTTGAATTATTAACTTTGTAGCTTATTGATTTATTTTCTGTTAAATTATTAAATCTTAAGTAGCTTATTGATTCATTTTATGTTGAATAATTAAACCTAAGTATATTGTATTCAATATTAAATATACAAAAATCTTGTATTATTAATGTTTTTTCTATCTTTATAGAAATTTTATATCGTTATTCTATTTATTATTATTTAGTTTTGTTGATTCTATAAGACAAAGGAGAAATTATTTACTTAAATTATTATTTGATGTTGTATTTTATGTTTATTTTAGTTTATGTAGTTTTGCAAGTTCCAAGTCATCCCCTGGTCATTTAAATCACTATGGAAAATAACATATCATTTGGTAGGCACAAACAAAGTTGTGTTATGTGAAAAAAAAGAGCAATCTTTGGTCTTTGTACTATAACCCTAATGGATTAGATGCATAATAAGTGCTCTAATGATTAATAATTCTACTTTCTATAAGTTTTTCAGATTAATATAAATGCTCACACCGATCTCTTCTTCGGTCACGGGATATGAGAATTTGATAATTGAGATGTCTCCAATATACATACTTTATTATGCTCTGTTGAAACACCTATTATATAATGATTTTACAATTACGAATTCGATATCAAAAGATAGCAAACTATATACTAAATAAACTTTACTGTTGTGATTTTGTCTGTGTTTTCATCTCTGCGTAATCGTACATTCTGAAGCTGAAAAAATAGTAGGTTCACATTGCGTTTATGGGTATATGTCTTCGATAGTTTTCCTCTGTATATATTGTGCTAATTATTTTGCTTATTGAGTATTTGTATTCCATTTGTTCATATTCATAATGTGTATTTTCGTTTCCTCACGAACTTTAGTTATTATATAGTTGTAAATAGTATTAATTACTATCTTGTTAAATGAGTTGATGTTATGTTTATATATTTTCATACACTACTTTCTAAATCTGATAGATTTATTATATCTATAGTTTTTTCATGCTGTTTTGAGACTATTATATCAAACATTTCATTGCTCCTCCAGTTTTATATTAGATCTATTTTATCGTACCATAATGTGTTACTTAATAATATTTTATTCAATACTGCCAAGTAAATCATAGGGTTTTAATCGCTTATGATAATATATATAAATACCATCTATCTTCCTCTATATACTCCAAGTATATATTTTATATATGTGGAATATATAAATATGCTTTTTCCTCAATTACTTGTTCGATTCTTTACGTAATAGTTTCTTTATATTAATTTAAATCGACTATTAACTGTAAGTTGCTCCATATTCCGTAGGAAACCTAATACTATTATGACTAACGGGTAATAGAGAAACTAGTCAATATAAATTATACTGTTAGTTACTAATACTATATTATTACTTATTCAAACTCCTAATTACTCTTATTAGTTTATATATTATATATTATTCTATTAATATCTTAAATTATTACTTTATATTATATATTAATGAGAAAAATTATTACTTCTACTTTTATTGATAACATTTAATCTTTGATTAAGTATAATTTATCTTTATTACTATACTAATATTATCTATTATGTTAGATGTACATCAGCCAGTGATTGGTCTCCCTTTAATCCAATTATTTAATATCTACTTAATAATAGTATATATTCATCCATAATGTATATATATATATTATCCTCACTAATTTATATATTTATAATATACCCTATATATATAACAATTATTCTCATATAATTCTATTACTTTCTAACCGAATTTTTGTATATCATTTACAGATTTTATTATATTACCTTATATCTAATTTTACTTTGTATCGTATTAAATTTTATAAACTATGTTTATTCATATAATTTACTTTTTTAATATTAATAATTATTTCTAATTTATGGATATATATTATTTATACCTCATATGAATAGAATAAGTATAATTCATCCAAAATAGTATTGTTTATTATATTATTTATTAATAAATTAATCATATATATATATAGAAATATATCTCATATTAAATAACATAATATTAACTTAGTATATATATATTAATATATACTACTCAACTTAGCTTCATGACTAGTATCATCTTAATAATGACAGTAATACTATATATTTAACTCTTTATTATACTTTATTGTTTATTTAGCGATTGTTGTAACAGATTTTGCAATATATCTCCCTATAGTCTCATTATATATTATATTATATATTAATTAGGCTACTATATATTATTATATATAATAAATATATATTATACATATCTGTATCATATATATATAATAATATATATCCTCAACTCATATATATTTATAACTATGTGAGTTTATATATATATAAATTATATTATTAAATACAATAAATAATTATAAAATATTATATAATATATACTGATTGTTGAAATTTTTCTATATCACTATAATATAATATCTCAATCAATATATATTAATAATTTGAAATTAGTTTATTTTTATAACTACTCACTACCTATACTAATCATTATATACTATATTACTTATTATAGATTTATTTATAAATGCTATATAATTACTATTTATATATTATATTTTATTTCTATTATTAGTATTGTATTACTTGACTATTTATATCTCATAGTAGTAAAATTTATATAGCTAATAAATCTAATTATTATACTAATATTCATATATTATAATTATATAGTAAATCTTATTATTATATATTAATATATATATAATATATATATTATAATTAACATATCATGAATAAAGTTACATTATCTTGTTAAATCACTATATTCTATAAATTATTATTATAGTATTTTCTACATCTATACTATATATATTATATATATATATTATATATATATATATATAAATAATGGAATATATAATATAGAAATTCATTATATTTTTTTCCTTATTAATTTATTGTATATTTTACTTATATTATATAGTACCTATAAATACGAAAGAATTTTGATATATCTATATAATATATATAAGTAATTTGATTTACATCATCTTTAGTATATATATATTAATTACTTATTCTCATTTTTAAGTATATATTATTATCTTAATTAATTTTATCTAATCTTAATTAACTTATATTATTATACTATTAGTAATATTAGATATTGTGAGTATATAGTATATATTATTATTTCTATTTAGAAATTTTATATTATTATATGTATATTCTTTCATATTATGTTAAGTATCTCCTAACGTTGGCGTGAATACTATTTTTTGGAGATATCGATTGTTTAGCGGCATACTATGTATAATGTGGTATCTCTCATAGCACTCCCCATTACTTGCACTTATGATGTATTGCCTCTTAATAATAATCATATTTTATATATGTACTAAAAGGTCTCTAATTAACATATTAATTAATTCAAATTTTCTACTTTCTAAGACAGTTATATATATATTTGATTATTAATTTAATTTAATTCTTAATATATATGAATTATTATGTTTTATATATATAATATATAGAATATTACTACTCTCAGTATTAATTAATACTAACAATACTATTAATATACTATTAAATATTAAACTAATTGATTAATAATAAATCTTACTTCAGATACTTATTAGCTTTTAGTACATTTAACTATTCATCTTTTATATCATTAGCAATTGTAATAATAAGGGTTAGTGAAATCTCTATAATATATAAGAGGTTATAGATTACTCATTATTTCCTATTTTCATTAGATGTACATATTCGTTTTTATATATTAATATAATATGATATATAATAGTTTAATTGCAATTCGTATACATATGTAATTTTCATTTAATTTTTGAATATATTTATTTATATACCATTTCATTGTTTCATAAGTAACATACTATATCAAATCATAAGGCCTAACCTTATATTATATAATATTATAATATTAAATATGTATATATATATATATATTACATAGGTATATATATTTCTATATTTTATAAATAATAAATAGCTAACCTCATATATTCGGATATCCATTATACTAATTATATTAATATATTATATATTAATATATATTATATATAATATATTAATTATGATACTACATTATAATAACTATTTCTCCTTTTCTCGTATATATATAGTAGGACCAGCATCCGCACACCGCCCTGTGACCGACCATTGTGTGACTCCTATTTTTTTTGATCACGACTCAGATCACTTTTTTTTGCTGCTCTTCTATAATATAGTAATGTTTACCTGTGAACTCTTTCTTACCTTTTTCGTGTGTGCACTTCAACAATATAGATTTTTAGGGCCTTGATCTTTTTATCGGCATCGAACTCTCTCATATTCGTATATCTGTCAATGTAATGATGATCATTCATTTGTGACCCACTGAGAGGTGTTAAATTTTTGGACAACTCTATCATTTTTTATATTAATTATAGCATTTAAATATCAAAAGTTTATTTTTATCTCTCTATTGGAAACCCTAATTTTTGCAACCCTTCGGAATGAAGGGTATGCAGCAAACTCGGTGCGCTCAGCAATCACGTTTTGTAGTGTACCACACCCTTAATCTTTTTATCTGGACCATCCTTTTGAGATTTCCATTGCGCGCTCTTATTTTACTGCCCACGTAATTTTTCTGGCATCTATACCTTTTATTGTTTCGGGCTATTTAGGTCCTTCTCTAGTAATTGAGTGCACTTCTTTTACCTTTTTATCTTTACTTTTATTTTCTACACACCTCAACTTTCTTATTCTTACTCGCAAAGCTCTTGACAGATACCATGCCGTAAGCTTACATTAGTTGTTGTAGGCCCTACTAACAGCGTCGTGATTAATTTTTGTGTCTGCCTTCCCTCTCAGTACGGGTCTTAGTCCACCTTTATTTGATTTGATTGTACTTCTCTGTAATACCTTTCGTTCATTGACTCCATGAGTTACCAGTTTTTCTCATTTATGACTTACGTGTGACCTTGCGATCTCATTCCATGCGTGTAATGCTCTATCTTGTGCGTAACGCTTAACTCTCGCAGTTTATAGGTGTAACTTTTATGGTAACCGCTTTTAGGCGTCTGTTAAAGAACCATACATTAATTTTATGTTAGTTAAAGATTCTTATTTACCCTTTATTTTATTTAACTTTGTGACCATTTTTTCTCCAAAGCTGTGAAGATTACCATAGAGTATTAAGAGTATCTTATAAATTATTTTGGATACCCCACGGTGATAATATTTATATATTATTGCCGGATGGCTACACTTGCAAGCCTTATCAACCGTTTTATTATTGATGTCTTATATTAACCTTGTTATATATATTATGATCTCAATATAATTGATAATATTTAATTATATCTTAGTGACTAATCATATCTATTGACTACTGTATTGACCTAATAATATTTATAATATAATAGATATATTTTAGAGAACTTACATTATTAGTGAGGTCAATTTTATGGCCCCATCAGTATTATCTAATATTATTTTTTTGACCCGTATACACCTATTATAACTGTTTTATGTAGGTACCTCATCATAACTTATTAAATACACTCGGTTAATTAAGTATCATCTTAATTATAAACACTAACTGTAAATTAATATATATATATTTACTATATATATATTGATATATATGATATACGCTTGATATATCTATTAGGTCGTTCTGCTCGATTTTAGCTAACTATGGAGGTAAGTCTCTTAGTTTAATTCGTACTTACGTAGATACGCTCAGCTCTATATTAGTAAGGCTACATACTACAACATCAACCAGACGTCATATACTAACCCATATCATACAATACAAAGACACAGCTTTATGACTAACAGTATACATACGGTAACTATAATCAACATACCAACATACCTAAATTAACCACTAACACACACTTATATCAACTATTTTATATATCAATAGGCAACTAAGCAATGTCACTATATGCTAAACAGCTATAACTACTTCCTTTTGGATATTTATCCTCCTCTACACATTGTCTCTCACTCCTAATTGCACATATCTACTATATTAGCACATAAGATCTTATACTATTACCTCTGAGATCGTACATTGTCCATTACATTCTCAAGCTTCTTTATTATACTACATCGTAACAAACACACTACCAATCCCTATTGGTACTCCATTGTGTCAATTTTGGCCCACGCTCTAATATTACTCAATTCTCTCGTCCTAATTTTATTCGGTCAGACCTATTTTTTTTACGACTCGAACCCTTTGGTTTCTAATCCACGTGCTGAATTTTGCGCAACACCATACATTCAATATTTTCTCTCCCTTTCGGATCTCAACCTCTTATATTGTATGTTCCAGGGTGGTATACCCTCTTTTTAGGTTAAATTATGTAAAGCTTGTACTTTATGGATACGCTTCTTGGATATGTCATTTTTGATTTATTTGTCATCTCTGATTTCAGGTTACCACACATTTATATAATAATCATATATATCGTAAGATATTAACAGTTTCATTACTTATTCGTGTAATTAGTTTCCTAATTAGTTCGTCTTCATCTATTGAGATGTATAATACTTTCCTTATAATGGTTATAGGTTATAGCCTAATAGCTTTAATATAGCTTGTTAAAACTAGTATGTATCCCAAAGAGTGTAAGTGCCATAAACTAGATTGTACTTAGTTCTGCTCATTATTATGAGGAGTGACCAATAATGTGTGAACTCAGATGCCAACAATTACGATTGCCCAACATTATTCACTATACCAAACTGCTATTAGTGCTCCAAACTTGATATAATGTTAAGTTATTACGCTACACCTCTCTCTTCGATTTAAGTCATTTTTACTAGTCCTCCCCGTAGACTTTAGAATTAGCCCTAATATGATGTGTCTGAGGTGTCTGTATCACGCAGTATTATTAGGTTGTATACCCGTTATAGTCTGAGAATATACGATTGCGTGATTACTTAATAATTTACTAAAGTTCTAGTGATAAGATATTCGCTTGCTCCTTACTAATGATGATAAGATTTTTTATTATAAACACTCTAATATATAGGCACATTATCTCAAACTATTAGCCATATAGACACTTATAAACCTATACTTAGACCCTGTATAACACTTTTACACCTATACAACATCAGCACAGTGTTAAACATTATTATCAACTTACACTCACATACTACTCTAGAAATATGCTCATATTATATATATGTTATAATAGTTCGCCTTAACATTACTTTGATGAGCACTATCTGGTCTTTGATGAAGTAAAGTCATCTTATGATACCATCCATATATTGTAAGTGGATCATTCTCTTGTGATGACTTATTACATCACTGGTTACACTTGTTATATCTAACTACTTATACCTATATATTTACATTAAAAGTCATGTATAACCACCATACGGCTATGATTACGGTATGACCTGATCTCCATCTCTCCTGAGTATTCGATCACGACGATGAGAATGACCACATACCAGACCTCCTCCTCCTAGACATCCCGCAGAGTGGCGGTTCATCCTCGTCCGGCAATGATCCCCCTCGCTATCACTGCTCCCCTAGGCTAAGTGCAGCTCCAGCAGGCGCCCATATCCCCGCCGCTTCACTCTTCATGAGCCTCCGCCGCTCTCGATAAGCGCCCGACTCATAGAGATTACGCTCATAATTTCTCGCGTACTCAGCCTCCCGCCGTTCACAAGTTATCTGTCTCGCCCGCGTACGCTAATTTTCATTCCCCTGCTTATCGTATACTCGAAATGGCGACAATCAATATAATATTAATACTATCAGTATCATTGTCATTTTTATTTCACTTACTTAAATCATTTCATATCTATTATACTAATACCAGTTTATTTTTCCGAAAACCATCAAAACTAGTTAACTACATTTCAAGACATAATAACTTACAGTTATTACTACTGGATATATATACCTATATATACTTTAATACTTATTCTCCAATAATTGTAAATTCTTTTAAAAAATTGTATAGTAAGAATAGATGGATAGATGTTAATAAGCTATTTCTGAATATTATAAAAACATTATTATATTTATATAGACTTTACAAATTTTTAATTAATAAACAAATTAACTTATATACATACCTAAAGAAGTGTAGTTAAATCAGTGACTAATGTTCAATAGATAGAGTGTTTAGGTTTCATCCTAACTGGCCTAAGTGGATTTAGAGTATTTGCTTTTGTATTTACTGTATTTTTAAGCTAAATACCCTAAAAAGACACATATATTATGATTCTGTATTATCTACAACTTTATAACCTTTCGTATTTGACCTGCTTTAACTCATTATGTTCTTGCTTGAAAGCATGAAATTTTGGACTGATTTCTAACTATACCTTAATACAGCTCAATAGTAATATCAGTTTTAAATCATATTATGCAGTGGTGTTTACTATTAGTCAACAAGCTCTTCTTAAACAATGTGATCATAATTTTATATATTCGTGTCCCTGTTACTTCAGTCTTTTATGATACTAAGTACTTTTAGTAATACGTACATTATAATTGAGGTATTATAATACTGTCATTTATATATAACTCATATATTTTACCGACTTTCCTAATAGATGTAGAAGTTGTAATTTCATAGTTGATAAAGCCTTATAGAGTTATCACAGTAAACCCATCAATATGACGCATGCTCATTATACATTAGCACCAATAGGGTTTGGATTTAAGTTTAATCTTTTGATTTATTACTTATTTTACTATGCTTTTTAAATAATCTAACATGTTTTTATACTGCTATTGTATTCATTGCATATTGTTAGTTTATCTGTCTCTTAAGGATACATCATTAATATTTTATTAAACATATATAACATACCAGATCTTAAAAATACTGAATATGATAGTTACTCTTCGAGCTATAGATCAGTAAATTAAATTATATATAGATGCCTAATATATCAGGCATAACCTAACCCTGTAGATTAGTTGTGACTCTCCTCCTGTTATTTTTACTGTGGTCTCTTACTGTGCTTTTAAACTCATGTTATTTATATAACTGCTTTATAACTACAATATGTTTAACTGTACTTTATTTATAATAACTCATATATTTATTAAACTATTTATAATACCTTTAAATAAGGCTAAGTTTGAAAAATCTCAACGCTAAATCATAATAGAGTGATTGACGTGTCCTTAACCTACCAAAGGGTAGGTCAATGATTGAGTATGCTTAGTATTTACATACTGCATCTTACTATTAGCTTATTCAACCTCATATGGTATATCTTTCTTAATTCTGTATCTTTATTACTTATCATATAGTATTTTTATACTGCTTTAACTTCATATGTGAGTTTTACTGCTTTAACATCATAAAATGTTTTTTCCAAGTATTTTTCAACATAATTCTAATTTATACTGTACTATATATGTTTATTATATTTGTTAATTAGCTTTTATTTATTATTTTGTTAATTTTTATTCTAATTATATTTATACTGTGCATGTTCTGTAGTACCTATATTTATATTATATTTTTAATTTTTAGTATTTTAATTATATAATTACTATAAGATGAATTTAGTGTACTTCATGCCTTGTGATTGTTTATATATTTATTTAAGTAAAACACAAACACACACTAATCACACACACACATCACACAACATCACACACAACACACACACACACACTACACACACATACTATACACTTATTAATATACCACATTTTCACTATTGAACACGTTTATACGACAACATTCACTAAGTACACTAAATTACAATGCTTACCATAAGACACTTTTACAGTTATATTACAACTCTTTACTACACACTAGCTCAGTTCACAATCATCACAGTAACATAAGCATAATATCATGCTATAACTACATTCA
>JABUQX010071583.1:70000-71204 GCA_015478945.1 Trachelipus rathkii | reverse complement strand
GAGATTTTCCCCCAAAGTCGGACTTTGGAGCGAGAGGGGAAGCTCTTACCCTGGCCATATGATCGCCCTTGCTATCCGAGCGCGGCCGCAGGAAAAAATGCCCTTCCCAATCCCAGGTTTCACGTGGATATCCTCGCGCCAGCGAAACCCTCTCCTTCCTCCCTGCTGAAAACCTTCGCCTCTAAGACAGTGATGAGAGGGGCAGGCTCGCTGTCAAACTCCGGGGTCTCTGAGGGATCTTGGACCTCGCTCCCTCACCGTAAAGCGGACCTGCTTGCCATTCCGTCAACGAGCCGCGCGATCCCCGCCCGGGAACGTTAGGCGAGTCAGAAATGACTTTCTCTGGGGCAGACACTCCCTGCCACTGACGGACGTATCACCAATCTTCGGATTCACAATAAAGTTCCGCCAAGTCCACCCTGAGCTATCGTCTTCTCAGGAATCAAGTGCTCGCGACGCTGACGTGTAGGCGCGAAATTCTTCGAATTCATCCGCAAACCGACCAAGGGCAGAACCCTACCTGGGCGGCCATATGATCGCCCTGTCGAGACGGCGTGCCGCAGTAAATGCACTTCCCAATCCAAGCTTTCACGGTGAAAAATCTCGGCGATCCAGCGGAAACTCCTCTTCCTTGCCTCCTACCAGCGAAACCCCTTCGCCTCCAGACAGGCAGGCAAGGACAGTCTCTTACAAAGCGGCCCGTCGAGGTATTCCCACTCTCTCCCTTACGCTCGAAACAGGACTGACTGAGACGGGCACAGACAGCCTTTCTCGCCGGGACTTAGAGTCGAAAGAGTAGCTTTCTCGGGCAACATCGCGCGAGATATTCCAGTGTCGGGTAAGCGGTCGGGTCGGCCAGTCGCTCGCTCCGGGAAAGGAAGGATAAAAGTTTTTATTTTTTCTAAGTCCATGCTCTCAGGGATATGTAACTCTGACCTGGGTTTAGGCAATCCACCTGGTCCAGGTCACTGTCACATCACCCTCAAGCAACTCACAGTTGCCTGCCTCTTGATTACCGAATCAAAAAATACATGTATAACCCCCCCGTGAGCCGGCCGCGCTTCGCGCGGCAGCCAGGAGGAGCTTTACTTCAGTTTGATTCGAAAAATCACTTCAGCCCGGCAGACCTTTGGACTTAGAAAAAAAAAAAAGACAAAAAATTTCTTCAAAACTCCACAGGCAGCAGCAGACACTAAGGTCTGCT
>JABUQX010071583.1:60000-65000 GCA_015478945.1 Trachelipus rathkii | reverse complement strand
CCTCGTACAAACGCAGTTGACGAGGAACCCTTCCCCGCAACAGGCCTTCGAGGTTCCCATCCGATTACTTGCTACTACCACCAAGATCTGCACCGGAGGCGGCTCCACTCCGGCTTACGCCATGAGCTTCTGCGCCACCCCCGCGCCCTCCTACTCGTCGAGGCTTCGAGACCCTATCCATCCCTACATATCCGGGACGGTCCCCCTCCCGTGAAGGAGAAAGGGAAGAGCCGTTACTACCTCGACGGTCGAGTATCGGGGACCGGCTTTAGCGCCATCCATTTTCAGGGCTAGTCGCTTCGGCAGGTGAGTTGTTACACACTCCTTGGCGGATGCCGACTTCCATGGCCACCGACCTGCTGTCTTGAGCGACCAACGCCTTTCATTGGTTCTACATGAGCCGGTACTTAGGCCCCTTAACTCGACTTTTGGTTCATCCCACAGCGCCAGTTCTGCTTACCAAAAATGGCCCACTAAGTACTCGGATTCGACAAAGAGGCTTCAATGAAGAAAGAACCCTTTTCTTCACCCGTTTAGAGTTTGAGAATGGGCTGAGGAAATTTCATCCCCAAGGACCCCTAATCATTCTCTTTACCGGATGAAACTCTCAATGCGCGAAACGAGCACCAGCTATCCTGAGGGAAACTTCGGAGGGAACCAGCTACTAGATGGTTCGATTGGTCTTTCGCCCCTATGCGCAGCTCTGACGATCGATTTGCACGTCAGAATCGCTGCGGACCTCCACCAGGGTTTCCCCTGGCTTCAT
This sequence comes from Trachelipus rathkii, assembly GCA_015478945.1. Taxonomy (NCBI): domain Eukaryota; kingdom Metazoa; phylum Arthropoda; class Malacostraca; order Isopoda; family Trachelipodidae; genus Trachelipus; species Trachelipus rathkii. Next base: position 64,234 of record JABUQX010071583.1, on the reverse strand, counting down.
CCTGGCCAGGCATAGATCACCATCTTTCGGGTACCAGAATATGCGCTCGGAGAGCCCGCTACTCAACTTAACAAGCCTGCGAAACGCGACCACTACGTGCCCCGTCCCCCGAAGAACAAGACAAAAAAAATTTGTCATAAATTGTTTGGGAAACGGGGAAGCAGCTAGCCGGTTAGGCATTAACAGCGAGAAGGAGCGGCGCGGGCCCCGGGCTTGCGCCGTCCACATACAGGGTGGTTAATCGGGGGGAGACCAGAGGCAAACCCACTCACCGCCGAAATAACCCGTGAGGGCGACACCGGCGACCTGGAGAAATACCTACGCACGCACCCCGAAACGGATCAGCCCTATGAAAGGATCACTTTCGTTTCGCCTTGGGGTTTAGACAGCCCTTTGACTTGCGCATATTCTAGACTTCTTGGTCCGTGTTTCAAGACGGGACGAGTAAGCTGTCGCAAACTACACCGCGTCGCGCGCTGCGAGACATAGCGGGGGCACGACTTCGCCTCCTCAGGGGCGGCTGAGGTGGTGAGAGGACGTATACCCCCAGTCAAGAGCACACTTTACAACATTTAACCGTCCGAGAGGCCGTCAGAGCAACGGGGCGGCCCCGCCAAACTCGGAAAACCCGGCGGCGTCTTCAAACCGGCAAGCGGTTTGCTGCCTATCCGGGAACGAGAATTAGCGGTTTCCCAGACCCCCGTGTCATCGACACCTCTCGAACGGCCGCGGTGCCCTACTTCGGCCAGCAGTGCATCCCCCTTCGGCGCTCGCTGCCTGAAACGTCGGTCGACCATCGAAACTCCGGGGAAATCCCCGAAAGAATCTCCGGGATCCGTTCAACTAACGTTTACGACCAGACGCTGCGTTACCTCCGGGGTGAATTGAAGCCGACCATTTCGGGTACGAACGCTCATTCGCTTTAGACTCGTGGTAGTTTCACGCTCTCTTGAACTCTCTCTTCAAAGTTCTTTTCAACTTTCCCTCGCGGTACTTGTTCTCTATCGGTCTCGTGGGGATATTTAGCTTTAGATGGAGTTTACCACCTGCTTAGGGCTGCATTTCCAAGCAACCCGACTCTCGAGAGCAACCGACGTGGAAAACCGAGGCAACGACCCTACGGGGCTAACACCCTCTATGGCCAGCGGGATTGCAATCGACAAACACTTCGGGTCGGATCGGCTTCCACACGATTACTCCCATACGCGGCATCGCTCACAGGACCTTTCGGCCCTGCAGCCTACGCGCTGAGCTCCTCCCTTTTCAGTCGCCCTTACTAAGGGAATCCCTTTTGGTTTCTTTTCCTCCGCGTACTTATATGCTTAAGTTATGCGGGTACTCTCTCCTGAAGCAAGGTCGGTTTAGGCACAATTCGTAATATCCAGAGGATGGCAGAAAGAACGGCGTCGCTGCCGCCGCTTACTGTAGGGCTGCTGACACTAATACTGTGATGATATACCTCTTTTATTGATCTTCCTGCGTTAGCGTTCTTCAGGTGACGCCACCCCCGATCAAGAGATATACCGCCGACAATAAAGTGCAGCAAAGGAAATAATTTTCCCATCACCTACCGTAGTGGTGATGGGAAAATTATTTCCTTTGCTGCACTTTATTGTCGGCGGTATATCTCTTGATCGGGGGTGGCGTCACCTGAAGAACGCTAACGCAGGAAATTAACCTAACGAATATCACCGTACTATGCAACCCTCATCATTGCAAAAGCAGCAGCAGCTAATAGGCAGCAGGGAGAATACGTCGCTACCGTAGTGGTGATGGGAAAATTATTTCCTTTGCTGCACTTTATTGTCGGCGGTATATCTCTTGATCGGGGGTGGCGTCACCTGAAGAACGCTAACGCAGGAAGATCAATAAAAGAGGTATATCATCACAGTATTAGTGTCAGCAGCCCTACAGTAAGCGGCGGCAGCGACGCCGTTCTTTCTGCCATCCTCTGGATATTACGAATTGTGCCTAAACCGACCTTGCTTCAGGAGAGAGTACCCGCATAACTTAAGCATATAAGTACGCGGAGGAAAAGAAACCAAAAGGGATTCCCTTAGTAAGGGCGACTGAAAAGGGAGGAGCTCAGCGCGTAGGCTGCAGGGCCGAAAGGTCCTGTGAGCGATGCCGCGTATGGGAGTAATCGTGTGGAAGCCGATCCGACCCGAAGTGTTTGTCGATTGCAATCCCGCTGGCCATAGAGGGTGTTAGCCCCGTAGGGTCGTTGCCTCGGTTTTCCACGTCGGTTGCTCTCGAGAGTCGGGTTGCTTGGAAATGCAGCCCTAAGCAGGTGGTAAACTCCATCTAAAGCTAAATATCCCCACGAGACCGATAGAGAACAAGTACCGCGAGGGAAAGTTGAAAAGAACTTTGAAGAGAGAGTTCAAGAGAGCGTGAAACTACCACGAGTCTAAAGCGAATGAGCGTTCGTACCCGAAATGGTCGGCTTCAATTCACCCCGGAGGTAACGCAGCGTCTGGTCGTAAACGTTAGTTGAACGGATCCCGGAGATTCTTTCGGGGATTTCCCCGGAGTTTCGATGGTCGACCGACGTTTCAGGCAGCGAGCGCCGAAGGGGGATGCACTGCTGGCCGAAGTAGGGCACCGCGGCCGTTCGAGAGGTGTCGATGACACGGGGGTCTGGGAAACCGCTAATTCTCGTTCCCGGATAGGCAGCAAACCGCTTGCCGGTTTGAAGACGCCGCCGGGTTTTCCGAGTTTGGCGGGGCCGCCCCGTTGCTCTGACGGCCTCTCGGACGGTTAAATGTTGTAAAGTGTGCTCTTGACTGGGGGTATACGTCCTCTCACCACCTCAGCCGCCCCTGAGGAGGCGAAGTCGTGCCCCCGCTATGTCTCGCAGCGCGCGACGCGGTGTAGTTTGCGACAGCTTACTCGTCCCGTCTTGAAACACGGACCAAGAAGTCTAGAATATGCGCAAGTCAAAGGGCTGTCTAAACCCCAAGGCGAAACGAAAGTGATCCTTTCATAGGGCTGATCCGTTTCGGGGTGCGTGCGTAGGTATTTCTCCAGGTCGCCGGTGTCGCCCTCACGGGTTATTTCGGCGGTGAGTGGGTTTGCCTCTGGTCTCCCCCCGATTAACCACCCTGTATGTGGACGGCGCAAGCCCGGGGCCCGCGCCGCTCCTTCTCGCTGTTAATGCCTAACCGGCTAGCTGCTTCCCCGTTTCCCAAACAATTTATGACAAATTTTTTTTGTCTTGTTCTTCGGGGGACGGGGCACGTAGTGGTCGCGTTTCGCAGGCTTGTTAAGTTGAGTAGCGGGCTCTCCGAGCGCATATTCTGGTACCCGAAAGATGGTGATCTATGCCTGGCCAGGATGAAGCCAGGGGAAACCCTGGTGGAGGTCCGCAGCGATTCTGACGTGCAAATCGATCGTCAGAGCTGCGCATAGGGGCGAAAGACCAATCGAACCATCTAGTAGCTGGTTCCCTCCGAAGTTTCCCTCAGGATAGCTGGTGCTCGTTTCGCGCATTGAGAGTTTCATCCGGTAAAGAGAATGATTAGGGGTCCTTGGGGATGAAATTTCCTCAGCCCATTCTCAAACTCTAAACGGGTGAAGAAAAGGGTTCTTTCTTCATTGAAGCCTCTTTGTCGAATCCGAGTACTTAGTGGGCCATTTTTGGTAAGCAGAACTGGCGCTGTGGGATGAACCAAAAGTCGAGTTAAGGGGCCTAAGTACCGGCTCATGTAGAACCAATGAAAGGCGTTGGTCGCTCAAGACAGCAGGTCGGTGGCCATGGAAGTCGGCATCCGCCAAGGAGTGTGTAACAACTCACCTGCCGAAGCGACTAGCCCTGAAAATGGATGGCGCTAAAGCCGGTCCCCGATACTCGACCGTCGAGGTAGTAACGGCTCTTCCCTTTCTCCTTCACGGGAGGGGGACCGTCCCGGATATGTAGGGATGGATAGGGTCTCGAAGCCTCGACGAGTAGGAGGGCGCGGGGGTGGCGCAGAAGCTCATGGCGTAAGCCGGAGTGGAGCCGCCTCCGGTGCAGATCTTGGTGGTAGTAGCAAGTAATCGGATGGGAACCTCGAAGGCCTGTTGCGGGGAAGGGTTCCTCGTCAACTGCGTTTGTACGAGGGGTAGTCGGTCCTTAGCCCGCGGCTAACGCTTTGTTAGTCGTAGCACCGCGGGTTTCTTTAATGCAATCCAAATGAGATTTCACCGTTTGCGCGCCTTGTTTTCTCGGAGCGGCAGGCAGGCAGACTGGAAC
>JABUQX010071583.1:50000-55000 GCA_015478945.1 Trachelipus rathkii | reverse complement strand
GTTACATATCCCTGAGAGCATGGACTTAGAAAAAATAAAAACTTTTATCCTTCCTTTCCCGGAGCGAGCGACTGGCCGACCCGACCGCTTACCCGACACTGGAATATCTCGCGCGATGTTGCCCGAGAAAGCTACTCTTTCGACTCTAAGTCCCGGCGAGAAAGGCTGTCTGTGCCCCCCCTCAGTCAGTCCTTTCGAGCGTAAGGGACGAGAGTCGGGAATCCCTCGAACCCGGCCGCCTTTGACAGAGACCTGCCCCTCTCACTGTCTGAGGCGAAAGGGTTTCGCTGGGAGGAAAGGAGAGGAGTTTTCGCTGCGCGAGATTTCCCGTGAAAAGCTGGATTGGGAAAGGCATTTCTCGGCCGCGCTCGACAAGGGCGATCATATGGCCGCCCACGGTAAGAGGTTTGCCCCCTAGGTCCGGGTTTGGGATGGGATTCGAAATTGAAAAATTTCGCTAAGTCCAGCGCGCAGTTGATTCCCTGAGAAACGCATAGCTCAGGGTGACTTGGCGGAAAATTCTATTTCGAATCCGAACATTGGAATATCTCGCGCGATGTTGCCCGAGAAAGCTCCTCTTTTGACTCTAAGTCCCGGCGGGATGCCTGTTCCTGGCAAGGCATTCCGCTTTAACGAGAGGGACGAGAGTCAAGAATCCCTCGAACCCGGAAGCCTTTGACAGAGACCTGCCCCTCTCACTGTCTTAGGCGAAAGGGTTTCGCTGGGAGGAAAGGAGAGGAGTTTTCGCTGCGCGAGATTTCCAGTGACCTGGAGGAAGGACTTTTCTCGGCCGCGCTCGACAAGGGCGATCATATGGCCGCCCACGGTAAGAGGTTTGCCCCCTCGGTCCGGGTTTGGGATTCGAAATTGAAAAATTTCGCTAAGTCCAGCGTGCTGTTGATTCCCTGAGAAGCGCATAGCTCAGGGTGACTTGGCGGAAAATTCTATTTCGAATCCCAACTTCGGAATATCTCGCGCGATGTTGTCCGAGAAAGCTCCTCTTTCGACCCTGAGTCCCGGCGGGAAGGAGAGGAGTTTTCGCTGCGCGAGATATCCCGTGAAAAGCTGGATTCGGGAAGGCATTTCTCGGCCGCACTCGACAAGGGCGATCATATGGCCGCCCACGGCAAGAGGTTTGCCCCCTCGGTCCGGGTTTGGGATTCGAAATTGAAAATTTTCGCTAAGTCCAGCGTGCTGTTGATTCCCTGAGAAACGCATAGCTCAGGGTGACTTGGCGGAAAATTCTATTTCGAATCCCAACTTCGGAATATCTCGCGCGATGTTGCCCGAGAAAGCTCCTCTTTTGACTCTAAGTCCCGGCGGGATGCCTGTTCCTGGCAAGGCATTCCGCTTTAACGTGAGGGACGAGAGTCAAGAATCCCTCGAACCCGGAAGCCTTTGACAGAGACCTGCCCCTCTCACTGTCTTAGGCGAAAGGGTTTCGCAGGGAGGAAAGGAGAGGAGTTTTCGCTGCGCGAGATATCCCGTGAAAACCTGGATTCGGGAAGGCATTTCTCGGCCGCGCTCGACAAGGGCGATCATATGGCCGCCCAGGGTAAGAGATATCCCTCCTCGGTCCAAAGTCCGACTTTGGGAAAATCTCGCGCGTTGTTGCCTGAGAAATCTCCTATTTCGACCCTGAGTCCCGGCGGGAAGGGAAAGGAGGTTTCGCTGCGCGAGATTTTCCGTGAAGAGCCGGGATTGGGAGGGCCCTTTCCATCTACGCGCTCGACAATAGGGCGACATAGGCGCCACGTAGACACGCAGGGTACAATGCCCCTCGGTCTTGGTGAGTCGGATTCGCACATTGAAATTTCGCTCAAGAGTCCCGGCGTTTTTGTTGATTCCTGGGAAACGCTAGCCTTCCTGGGAAACTTTGCGGCAAATACGATTCTCTGAATTCGCTTCGGAATATTCTTCGCGCGTTGTTGGGGCCCGAGAAGCTCCTCTTTCGACCAGAAGTACCAGGGCGGGCAGGAGAGGAGTGTCTCCCGCGCGCGAGATATTCCCGTGCAAACGGCGGTGGGATGTTCGGGGAAGGCTTGTTCGGCCCCGCGCTCGACAAGGGCGATCATAGAGCCGCCCACGGCAAGAAGTTTGCCCCCACGGTCCGGGTTTGGGATTCGAAATTGAAAAAATTCGCTAAGTCCAGCGTGCTGTTGATTCCCTGAGAAACGCATAGCTCAGGGTGACTTAGCGGAAAATACGATTTCGAATCCAAACTCTGGAATATCTCGCGCGATGTTGCCTGAGAAAGCTCCTCTTTCGACTCGAAGTCCCGGCGGGATGCCTGTTCCTGGTAAGGCATTCCGCTTTAAGGGGACGAGAGTCGGGAATCCCTCGAGCCCGGCCGCCTTTGACAGAGACCTGCCCCTCTCACTGTCTTAGGCGAAAGGGTTTCGCTGGGAGGAATGGAGAGGAGATTTTGCTGCGCGAGATTTTCCGGTGAAAAGGCTGGATTGGGAAGATTTATTTTCTCGGCCCGCAGCTAGAGGGCGGACCCATTTGTGGCGATCATATGGGCCGGCCAGGGTAGAGATATCCCCTCAGTCCAAACACCGGTCCGACTTTGGAAATTCTCGCGCGTTGTTGCCTGAGAAATATCTCTTCCGACCTGAGTCCCGGGGGCGGGGAAGGAAAGGAGGTGTTTCGCTGCCGCAGATTTCCCGTGAAGAGTCGGATTGGGGAAGGGCATTTCTCGCCGCGCTCGCAAAGGGAGATCATCAGAGCCGCCACGGCAAGAAGTTTGCCCCCACGGTCCGGGTTTGGGCTTCGGAAATTGAAAAAATTCGCTAAGTCCAGCGTGCTGTTGATTCCCTGAGAAACGCATGCTCGGGTGACTTAGCGGAACATACGATTTCGAAATCCGACTTTGGGAAAATCTTCCGGCGATGTTGCCTGATTCAAGATAAAAAATTCTAGGCATAGCCTAATGGGGCGCCGAAATCAAATAATAAAATGAAAAGGACATGATGACTCCGAGATGTAAGATTCTATTCACATATGAATACCATCTAGCTATAGGGTGATGATATAATAATAAATATTATAAATAAATAATAATATATAAGTATAATAATAATAATAGAATAATAATTAATAATAATATCATAAAAAATCTGCGGTCGTTTGTTATTCGTGCTTGAAGACTCATTAAACAAACTGGAAATATCCGCATAATAAATAAGCTGATCTAGAAATTGCAGCTACACTAACGAAAGAAGGCCGAGAGATTCGTTGTGTTTGTGCGCTACGGAAAATTCTTCTCCGACCGTATAAATGAGTCAACATCTTTATAAATGTCCATAATGCTTAATATATATCTATTATATATATTATATATATCTATATAATATATATATGATCCTATATAATATATATATATATTATATATATATATGTATATATTATTATATATATATAAATTATGATAATATCATATATCTATATTATATAATATATATATATATAATATATATATATAATATATTATCTAATATATTAAATTATATATATATATATTATATAATAATATATTATATATATATATATAATTATATTCTAATAGTATATTATATATAATATATATATATATTATTATATTTATTAATATATACTATATATATTATATATATAAATATATAATATATATACTAATAATAATAATATAGTGATATATAAATATATATATATGATATAGTATATATTAGTACTAGATATTAATATATATATAATATATATATATATATATATATTACTCAAGAACAAAAATTGATTGCAATTCTTGATAAGTATTTAATGGAGCTCATCTAATGAAATTGCTGGAAAATATTTTGAAACCATTTGAATATTCGCGCCTTGTCAATATGTTTCGGTAAGACACGAATACGGTTGGGGCACAATGAATAAGAGATATTATTAGTTTTGAATAAAAAACCTCAATATATATAATAAATTTATTTATAAAAAATGTATTGATTATAATTAAAAGAGGCGCGGCCAAATTCTGCTTACAATATATATATATATATATACTATTATATCATCATCATAACTATATGATTGATTATAGTCACTAGTATTATATATTATATATAGTATTTATATATATATATATCTATATATTATATGATATATATATATATTCTAATATATATCATATATTTAAATATATATATATTATTATATATAAATTTATATATAAATAATATTATTATATATATATATATATATAAACAGATGCGTATTATATATTATAATATATATATATATATATATAATATATATATATATATATAGGGGCGGTTCTAGGACTCGCGGGGTCCAAGAAAAAAATCTGAATGTGCGGCTGCTTATATAATAATATCCATATCTGATATATCATATAATAGATATATATATATACATATATTATTATATATATATATATATATATATATATATATATATAGTATATATATATATTATATATATATATATATAATAATATATTATGTAATATATATAATATATATATGGAAAAGGCATTAGGACTACATGAAATCAAATTCAAGTTGCTCCAAGACCGTACTCCTAACATCTGCTATTTGATGTGAATGAAATATTTTTCAAAGTGATAGAGTAATGAAGTGGAAAATCGTCAGTAAATGAGTGTATATATGAAGTGATGGAGAGAAAATCATTAATGAAAAGCAGATGAATTGGAGATTAGAAAGAACTCCGAGGATACCACAATTGATAGATATAAGGGATGAACTGGAATCTTCAACAACAAATATTATAGAACTAGAGGAAGAGAAATCAAAGAGAATATTTACCTTAAGAATGAATCGAAGTTTTGTGCCACACTCTATCAAAGACTTTCAATAAGTCGATTTGTCGAAATTTCCAAAAGCTGAGGCCCAAGAATCAAGAAAGATTAGAAGAGCTAAAAATTTCCAAATCTTCCTGCTAGGGATAGATTCCGAAGCTTTGGATTAAATAGAGGCTAAAGAAATAGA
>JABUQX010071583.1:42500-45000 GCA_015478945.1 Trachelipus rathkii | reverse complement strand
GTTTCCGCTCTTTTGTTCCGCACCTTTTTGAAAAATGAAAGTATAGTTTACTTATTAAGAATTCTTATTGGTTAGAATAAAGAAATATAATTTTTATTTTAAGTTTATAACTAATTATACTTTTAGTCTAAGACTTATTGTTTTTAATAATTAAACTTCCAAAACCAATCTCAACCTCCTTAATGGTACCATATATAATAAATAACATTTAAATTGATTTTATAGACTGAATGGCTATTACCCTCATCTATATCTTTAATTAATTATATTATTACTATAATAACTAGGCAATATCTAAATCAATTCTGTATATATATATATATATATATATATATATATATATATATATATATATATTATATATATATATATATATATATATATATATATATATATATATATATATATATATATATATATATATATATATATATATATATATATATAGCTACCAAGCTGATACGTAGCATTAGCATCGACTCTGCAGGCGTCGAGGCTTTCATGGATTCTATTAAAGTCTTGAACGAAATAGACCTTCTTATGGGTGGACAGGGTGGTCAAAATATTTCAGAAGGGAGGCAGAATGATTTAGGTGATGACCTTAAATTAGCAATGGACTGCTGGAAGCGAACTAACATCAGCACTCCTCTCACCAAGGACATCTTTCCCTTTCAGCATAGGCAGAATTTGTTGAACTTGTTCATAAAATATAATACACCTCTCCCTAGTTCTGCGGCTGTAGAGCGAATATTTAGTATTGGTGGGAATATTTTGAGGGCAAAGAGGTCAGCCTTAACTGCTTTTAATTTTGAGCAGCTAATCTTTGTGAAAGGTAATATGGATCTCTTGTCCTTTGAAGAAGACATTGAGGAGGAAGAGGAAAATCTTGAGATTTTGTAAATATTCATTCAATTTTTCATATAATATTATAAATAAATCTTTTGTAAGGATATATACTATATAGTATTTAATATTAAAATCTTTTGTGAAGTCACACATATAAGCCGAAGACGTGCGGACGTGCGGACTTGCGATAGCGGAGGTTTGATGGTGCGGAATTGCGAACTGCGGAATGCCCCACAAAGTTAGCGGAATTGCGAATTGCGGACTAAAAAAAAAGTTGCGGGTGCCCACCTCTGATATATATATATATATATATATATATATATATATATATATATATATATATATATATATATATATACTAACATATTACTTTTACTTTCTTACCTCTGACCATATATATATATTATATATATATATATATATATATATATATATATATATATATATATATATATATATATATATATATATATATATATATATATATATATATATTTTAATATGGTGAGATTGTCTAAAGCTGACAGTAATAATAACCAATATATATATATACTATATATATATTTATATAAATAAATATATATATATATAGATTTGAATAGAATATATATATATATATATATATATATATATATATATATATATATATATATATATATATATATATATATATATATTAGTGATGCAGGTAACATCCGCATCCACATCCGCATCCGCGGAGCATCCGCACATTATTAAAGATCGCATCCGCATCCGCATCCGCGCTTTGCCCTGCGGATGTTGCGCGGATGTTTATTGTCGAGATTTGATAAAGAATTTTATAATAAAAATACTTAAAATGAATCTGAAAAAGAAAATGAAAATGTAAATGAGTTGAAGGCAATTCAAAAACGGCTTGATATTCCATATCTTAATGTTATCAAAGACATTCCAACTCGCTGGAATAGTACACTTCATATAATGGAAAGAAGTATTGCTCAAAGAACTTCTTGCTTCGTACGCCAGTTCGTATTCCAAAGTTAACAATCTTATTAATTTGGAAAATGACATCATATCACACTGCATTAAGCTATTGAAACCATTTGAAGAAACTACAAAAAAAATCAGCGCCTCTACAGCTTCTGTCTCTTATGTAATACCGTTAATCTCAACGCTAAGGAAGCCTTTTGAACCATCTTTAAATGAAAATGATGACGGTTTCAAAAGAATGAAAGATGTAATTAAACTAGAGCTAGAAAAACGCTTTGGTTCTGTGGAAATTAATGACCTTCATACTATTGCAACTTACTTAGATTCCCGTTATAAAGCAAGTTTTTTAAATCGTTACTTTGTGTTGCAGTTGAAAAACTTCAATCCGAACAGTCTATTAATTCGCCACCCATTAAAAGGAAAAAAACAAAATCTACAGAACCAACACCTTCTACAAGTAAATCAATTCAGATTCACTGGAAGAATTTCTACAGTCCAGTAGTGATGAAGAAACACACGCATTACCAAAAGATGTAGTGCAAATGATTGAAAACTATCACCAAGAAAAACGATTAGATTCAAATGATGATCCAATCAGTTGGTGGAAAGTTAATCAAAATGTTTACCCACGCTTGAGTAAACTTGCAAGGAAAACTTCAATCCGAACAGTCTATTAATTAGCCAT
>JABUQX010071583.1:20000-30000 GCA_015478945.1 Trachelipus rathkii | reverse complement strand
GAGCATGTCGAACTTTGATTTAGCTTGATTTAGGAATTGATTTCCTTTACTCTGGTAAATATGATGTGAGGGCTCCGGCTTTTCCAAAATATGAATTTTTGTGGGTCGGGTTTTCTCATAAGAGAATTTTTTTTTTTTTTTTTTTTTTTTTTTTACGTTGTCACCCACCACTCACGGGCAGAGCCTCTCACTTCAAGGGGTGTTGCACAACCTCAGATAGTCTACAGCCTTAACTAAAATTAGCAGATGAGCCAGACGTAGGCTTGAATTGAGATTAAATTCAGCAGAAACGAGAGAGATGAGAGAGAATGTGATCAGAACAGAGGTGCAGGAAAGAAGGAAGCACCCAGTCGAACGAGCTGGAAGCTAGCCTGGAGTTAACGCAATATCAACACAAACTCATGTGCGACACACGCACGAGTACTACGAGGGAGACGTAAAGGTGGTGGTACGCGAGTGATTAATCCCACGAGCACCGTGCCGACTCCGCCCCTGTAGCGCCTTATAGAAAAGAATAAAGCACCAACATCGCGCCGCAAAGAAAGAGGGTCAAGTGAACTGAAAGTGCAGAACAGTTTATATTAGTCTTTTTGGCTTGACTCGACCCTGTTCAAAAGCCGTGAAACCAGAGCCCTCCGCCAGATATGAGAGCAGTACTCCATACAAGGGCGAATAGGTCCTTATATAACTACTTAAAACTGAGAAGAGGAAAAAAGTCTCGCAGTCTAAACAGAGATCCCAGTTTCTTTGAGGCCGGGCTAGCAACCTTTGTGATGTGGAGGTTTCCAAGACATTGTTTTGTTTATGTTAAGTGCAAGATGTTTCGACCTTGTCCAACAGGAGAGACGAAAGAACCGTGAAAAGAGATAGGAAAGTTAGAAGGTGTCTAGAGAGGGTTCGAAATTGTAAAAGTTGAGTTTTTAAGAATTGAATTTCACAAGGTTCAGGAGCTGACCCTCCACCCTCGGAAATTCTATCCAGCATCAGCGGAATGAATCGGAACGATTAAGACGAAGGCAATTCCTAGAAGTAAAAGAAAGGACAGACATTGAAATGAGTCTGATAGAATGGAAGGGTCGAGTCATCGCATATGAGTGAATAGAGTTAGATGGGCAGGTGACAATCATTCATTAATGAAAAGTAGGAATAAATGGAGATAGAACAGAACCACCTGAGGAAACCATCACTATTGAAGAAAAGGAAGAAGGACAGTCGCCGCATCAACAACAGCCGATGTGGAGCGATTTGAAAGAAAAACTAGAACATAAGTAATGCAAAGAGAAGGAGGATAATCCCTCAAAGGTAAGGAGCTGGAGAGCAGTGACGCGTGCCATAATCCTGGTCATAAGCTTTGGATATGTGTCCAAAAAAAATGTCCCGCTCCCCGCCCCACCACGACGACAAGTCTCCCCGTATTCTAAGAGCGGAAAAACCATAATCAGTAAGATAGCGAAGTATATCAGACCAGTAGATCTCGGCGCTCGAAAGCCGTACTGGCGATCGGAAAGAAGTGAATGAAAGATTTCCGATTGATCTAGAAATGAGAGTGAGAAGAGTTTCAATAAGATCTTAAAGATAGAATACAAGTAACATGCTATAATAAAGGGCGATGTTGGAAATCAGAGCGGCTTGCTTTTTTTTCGAGGAATTAGGGTTGGACATGTGCTGCTTCGAACACTGAGGCAAAGTTGTTCAGTATTGAGACATTAGAAATATATTGTACGAGGGCGGGATAGCACGGAAGCACCTCTAAATTCGGTGAGAATGCCATCCGGCCCCGGCCTTGCTAACGTTCGTAGCCACTCTTCAGGAGCCCATGCCCCTATCAAATTAATTCACTAGGCAAAGCATAGACACTGATGGGAGAAAGGAGGAGGAATGAGGGATATGCAGAATCGCAGGGTTGAGGTTAAGAAAGGAAACTAGGAGGAACCTAAGAGATTTGGCCTTTCAGTTGGAGAATTAGCAAAGAACCATCACAAAGATAAGGGAAGGAAAACAGATGGATTTGTACCTAACAGAGATGTTTTTGGCAATAGGCCAGAAATGATTTGTCAGTAGTGTAAAGAACCAAAGGAGGTTAGCGCAACTTCGTTTGATGAAAGCCCGCTTTGCCGTCGAAGAGTATCCCTGCAACGCATTTCTAAGGCAATGAATGAAAATGTAGTCGAAGAGTGCATAGGATAACGAGAACTTTTTCCACTCCGATACGTTCACTGTCCTAGCTGAAGGGCCAGTAGAACAAGCCGATCGAACATGGAATATGAGGAGAGAAAATTTTAGTGAAGAAAATGAACTTGCACATCCCACAACGATTACAGCTCCCATCTAATCGGGCAAAAGTTGAAGCATCACCAGAAGACAAATGCAGTTCATTCGCAATTATATGTTAGCGTAGGAAGCAACAGCAAGCCGCCCCATCGGCCCGATGGAGTTCAGAAAAAACGCGTAGGCAGTATGGAGCTGTTTGATGAAAGTATAAAATTAGAGATATAAGAGTTGTGGGTCATATTTACAAGGAGCGAAGGTGTGTATTTAAAGAGAAGGACTGTGAACAAGGTCAAGTGATGTCAAGAATGGTTGGAAGACGATTCCGGAATGTTGTGGGTTCTCTTAAAATTAGTTAGCTCACCAGATGTTGAGAATGCTGAATGAATTCGGGACATCCCTCCCCAAATAAATCGGTTATGAGAGACCCAACCATATTGTATGTGTACATGGAATTGAAATCACTAAATTAGAGGATAATTCAGTATGTTGGATGAGAAGATATAAACAGTCTGTGAGAAGTAGTATAGATATTTCAAAAAAGGCTGAAAATCTGTTTGCAGTACAGTAGCAGAAGCGCAAGACAGGGAGGAAGAAGATTTCGCGCAGCAAAGACTTTAAGCCGACGACAGAACATGAAGTTAGGAGATTCGAGATTCTCAGAACGTGTTACAGAGTGTTTATGTTACTATAGGCCCATATCCACCTTTAGACGAATTATGAAATAGTTAATAGTTAGATATATTAAACGAGTGTGTGGGAAATTCTGTGTTATCTGTTTCAAGAGAAGAGCAAAAAGGTTAGGGTTAGAATTATGAGAAGTGGTATTCCACGGATGCAGAGGAGAGAGTAAAGCGCGGATGTTCGATAACGTCATAGAAAGCCGCGGTCTGTGCAACAGCTGCATGACAACACTCGTCACACACAACACAACAAACAAAAACAACAGAACAAATAACTATACAGAGAAAAAAATAACGAAAGTTTAAAATTTCTTGTTAAAATATTTACTCACGAACTTCAGTAATTTATTGATGCTTTGCAATTTGCAGAGAACTCGGAGAAGCTGACGAAACAAGAGTAGAGAGAAGTTAAAAAGAGAGGTTGATCAATTTTTATATTTACGTTTTAAAACAATTACAAGCATTCAACATAGGTTTGTATCTATACATTAAAATAAATATGCGAAAGATAGCAGATCCCGTAGATGTTTAGAAAAAAACCTTTAAAATAAATATAAAAAATTAGAAACAAAACTAAAGTTAAAAAGACGAAGGAAAAATAAATATAAACCTAAGTACATCAAAACTAAAGCATATCTTGTATAACATAACTAACTATCCTATCTAACAAAACTAAGGCTAACCGACAAATTAAAACGAATAACTTATCTTTTACTGATTATAATTTCTTTCAAATATTAAACCAAAAGTTAAAAACAATTAAACCAGGAGAGCGTTTATGGTACAAACACACTATATGGAAAAATAACTAAAACATTATAAACATTAATAAACCCATTGGAGCTCCAGTAGAACGCAACCTATCGACATAATCTTAAACCACATATAGATATAGTATTATATGATTATATGAAATTATATTCTATATATATATGTATATATATTATATAATAATTAATAACTATATATATGATATTATATATATATAAATAATTATATATTACTTATATTATAAATATTAGTTATATATAATAATATAATTATGTATATTTATTATATATATATATATATATATATATATATATATAATATATATATATATATAGTAAAATATATATATTATAATATATATATAATTATATATTATATATATAAGATATATAATATATAATATATATAATAATATATATAAATAATATATATAATATATTATATATATAATATAATGATTTATTTATTCTGATTTAATATATATATTATATATATATATATATATATTATATTGTAATATATAATACAAATATATAGGTAAATTATATATTCAAGACTGAACAGGGTATTTAATTATTGCAGATCCTCGTTCTCAGAAGCACTGATGTTCTATATTGCCAAATGTACACAAGCACATCATATATATATATATCAGTATAAATAGTATAAATTATATACTATACTATATATTAAGATTGCACATATATATAATATTTGAACTATTAGTACCCGTGAGCATATATTTAGTACTTATATATATATGTACTATAGTATATAAATTTATAGTTATATATATATTTTAAAATATATTATATTATTTATTATAACTTTATTAAAAGTTTATATTATATGTAAAATTTAGTATATCGACACTATATATAATTACTATATATATATCATAATAATATTATATTATTATAGTATAATATTATATATTAATATTATAATATATATATATATTATATATATATAATATATATATAATATTAATATTTATTTTTATGATAATATTAGTATAATATACTATATATATATATATATATATAGTAATAATGTATATCTATATATAATAAAAAATATAATATTTTTTTTTATATATATTATATAAATTTATATTTGCATATATTAAATATTAAATTATATTATATAGTTATATATAATAATATATATTATATTATATATATGATATTAGGTATATTCAATTTATTCATAGTTATATATTATATGTTTAAAAAGAGGATTATATAAATATATATAAAATATATTATATATAGATATAATATATTATATTATGTATATAGTAAGCCTTAGGGTATATAGATATATCAGTATTAATATATAATTATTCACTTATAAGTGGTGTAATGATGGGATATATTTTATACCTATAATGTATATTAGGGCTTAATTCAGTATCTATATAACTATTATATATAATATATAATTATATATTATACTATTATTAATAATATTAAAAATCATATTAATATTATATTATATAAAATAATTAAATTATATAAATATATAATATATATAGTATATTATTACTATTATTAGTAATATAATTATATATATAATAATATAATAAAATATATATTAATATTAATATATGTATATTATAAATATATATATTATAAATATAATATATATAATCATTATCTAATTATATATTATATATATATATATATATTATTAATATATATATATATATATATTCATATATATACTAAAAATTAATATACTATACTATAGTATATATATTATATATATAATATATACTATAATATAATATATATTATATTATAAATATATATATTATATATATTATATATATTAATTATTATTTTATTATATATTTATATATATATAGTAATTATATAATTTATATTCAAAAATAATATATAATATAGTAGATAGTATAGTAATATATATATAGATTATATATATATATTTATATATATATATATATATATAAGTATATAGTTTATATATATTATATTATTATCTATATAAATATAATATTATAATAATATATATAATATATAATTATATTAATATGTATATATAATATATAATAAATATTTTATATATATATATTATTTATATGTAATATAATATACTATAATATAATATATATTGTATGTATATTATTGGTTGTAATATTAATATATAATATAATAGTATATAGGGAATAATAGGACTATATTCCTCGAGGGGGTATAGTAATGAAATATCTATATATAATAGTGTATAGTATATATATATATATAAGTATATATTATATCTATACGTATACTTAATGAGGAAAGTAATTAAAAAATAATATTTCTAATTAAGTATATTTCCACAAAATGCTTCCTATACCCATATTAATTAAAGCCGAAAATAATAAATTGTCCTGCGAACAAGGAAGTTCATGCAACATCACAACTGCTATAAGGTCAAATTTAAACTGAGGCACAAATTTGACCAAAGAACAATTACCAGTAACTCTAACAAAAATTAAGTCCATTGGGGTTTATGCATGCAAGAGTTTTTTTGAAGTTGCTACAATTCTTAATAATGTGATTACTTTAAATTGATCATATTTTTTATTTAATTTTTTTACAAACTTATTCATATATTCTTTTTTCTTTACCTACTTGTAATACAAATGCGGAATTAAAAAGGAAAATTCTTACACACATCAGCATATCACACATACACATGGGTGGAAAGGCATCTAAGCAAGGCCAGTGCTGTCACACACACACACACACAGCACACACACACACACACAACACTTTACACAACAATACACACGGACACACACAGAAACACACACAACACAGCAACAGTTTATTACACTCACACATTGTCTTCACACACCACACACACGACACACACAACACACACACACACAAAAGCAAAAGCACTCTCACAATTATTTATATATATAATATGTACTTTAATATATTATTATAAATATTTATATATTATTAGAATATAATTAGTATATATATATAATATATATATAGTATATATATCTTTTTCTCACACCTGACCACCTCATCATGGGAAGAGGCCACGCGTCACTCGTGCCTCGCCGACCACGTTCTCCTCCAGAGACCTTCCCTGCAGTGATATATGTCCACGTTGTTTCTATGATGAGAATTGTTTTAACTCGAAGAAAAAGTGAGATGTATCCTCGGGACCGACTAGTACAGTTTTGACAGATGTTTGTGGTGTTTGGTTAAGGTTGAAGTTAGTATTGGTAAATTTAATGGGATGGGGCCGCATCTTAGCTATGGCCAAGGATGACTGACTTAGGTTGATGGTTAGTGAATTCTGGTTCATAATTAATGTATTACTTCAGTAAAATGTTTTTTTTGAAGGTCTGTATTTTAACCCATATGTTGTGCTAAAAGTTGTGTGATTACAAAAACTATGCAGCAGTTTGCAGCCTTCTTTCAGAAATTTTGTTTAGTAATAGTATTGGATTATGACAAAGAGTTATTGGAGATATGTGTTGGGTATTGTTAATTAGAGAGTGCATGTGGCATGGGTGTTGGGGTGTTTGGGTTTTGAAAGAATTGAGTGCCTATCAATGTCCAGGTGTGTTCTATGGTTAGAATATATATATATATATATACTATACTTAATAAAATCATGCCAAAGCGTTGGTGTACATTATTAAAAATAATATATATGATAGTATGTGTTGATAAAATATATTAGATGGGTAAATATATTAATTTATATTTATATATTTATATATAATATATAATATATATTAATTATTTAGAGATGGAGTTAGGCATCTGTATCAGTACTCGATATCGATATTTATATGATATCGGTAGTAGGTATAGGAATCTTTTGTAGTATCTGTATCAATAAAACATAACCAATACTCATCCAATACAGATACCAAAATCTTATGTTTAAATAATCAGAAAATTTTGCAGAGCGACTCGCGCTCGTTCACTAAAATTTACACTACATTTGTTACATAAGGTTTCTATATAGGCTATAAAATGTCTTTAAAGCAACTATATTTTACTTGTTTAAATATATTTAAAAAAAAAAAAACGAGATCTTCCATAACATACATTTTTTAATTTACCTTGGTGCATCTCTAATGTCCGCTGTGAAAATTCAAGTTTTTTTTTCAACTTCAGTGATGACAATGGTGAAAATAAATATTGTTCAGTAGTTTTTAAATTTGAATACGAATACAGAAATTACTTCTGAACAGGAAGAGTCATCAAAAGAGCATTTGGAAACTAGCCTCAAGATGAAGAAAGTAAACTTTCTATCAATTTTACTGTAAGCGATATGAATTCTTTTTTCTGACATCAAGCAGTAAAACTGATCTTAAAACTGAAGATAAATATAAAGTTGATAAAATAGTTGATTTGTAATCTAATAAAAAAAAGACTGAGAATGAAGCTAATCCTCTCAAATTGTGGAAAGCAAAAAAGGAAAAAATATTCTATATTGATTAATCTTGCTCGGCAAAATCTAGCTACTTCACCCAGTAGGGCCATGAGTGAGTGCTTGAGGGGCGTTAGTATACAGTAAACGATGAAAAACGTAATATACTTAATGGTGCAAATGCAGAGAAAGTTCAATTTCTGAAATATAATTATCTTTATTCATAAATGGGTAGATATTGGATGAGCTGCAACACGAGTATGACCCCACTTTCCGATCTATAAAAACACGTTGAACGCGGCAGAAACCTGTTTTTTCCCTACGCTCCTGCATCTTTATGGTGGTGGAAATTGCAGAATTCTTACCGGTCGATATTATTGGTGAGTATCTCAAATGCTTAAATAAGAATACCTTTTGTCATTAAAGTTTTAAAAAATTTACATCTGTTTAAAGAGTTTTATCTAAAATGTTGAAGACCCATATCCGCATCCTCACGAGTTGAAATTCTAACTGGATATTACTTACTGATAGCTTTTAATCTGATTATTGCCCATTGCTTATTAATTTTACAGAAGTTAGGGTTGCTATACTTTTACTGCAATATATGTATCAGTACTTGGTATCGATAATTTCAAGGTATCGGTGCATGGTATCGATATCGATATCGGCATCGGTACTCGGTTTTGACCAAACTGAAAGTTTGGTATCGGTATTGGTAAAAATTTTGATCTATATACTATATCGATTGAGCGATTAAGCAAAAAGGCTATAAACAATCCACAATGAGTAGAGGAAGTCAATTTCAAAATCAGATTAAACACCAACATAAACCGATAGATGGCATCCGACAGTGCAAGTGAAAGCATGCGGGGAAAGTAGAAGAAAAAAAATGCTTTAGACCTTGCTAATGGAGTACATGTCTGAATTGTCATAGCTGGTAGGTTTGAATCAGAGAGTTGGAAAAGGAAAGAATGAGATTATACGGAATGACGATTCACAAGAGGGAATCAACAGTCCATTGATTAGAATGTGATTAAAAGAGGGAGTCTGTGAAACATGAAAATTTGATAAGTAGAAAAGTAATTAACATCACCGCTTCAAGAAGAACTTTATGAATGAAACCATTTTAGATGTATGATTCATACCCCTGTACAGAGCTAGAAACTAGAATGATGTTAGAAAAATTCAGAATGAGCCTCTGAACCAGGGTTGTGGAGTCGGTTCAAAAATTTTCCGACTCCGACTCCGACCTCTTCAAAATTACGACGCCGACTCCCGACTTTCCGACTCGACTACCGACGCCGACTGCCGACTGCCGACTCACCTTTTTTGAAATTGCCTACGATCCGACTTCCGACTCCACGCTCCTTTTCAATAATGACCGACTCGACTCCGACACCGATGAGCTCGATCCAATACTCTTCAAAACTACCGACTCCCCGACTCCGCGACTCCGACTCCACAACCCTGCTCTGAACACCCAACCTCTTAGAAGCTTGTTTGATATGAGGAAAATCACGGGAAATGGAAATACTAAGAATATAAAGAACATAGAAAGATTTGTGTTATGTGTTTTCAAAAATGTAGTTTTGTGGAAGTTTATGTCAAGTAAAAAGATGAAATTTCTGTATTTATGAATCGCTGCGACAATCATATTTTTATCTGCCCCAGTAAGAAATATGAAAAAATCAGGGGTCAATTGCTTCAAGGCTATCCTACTAACATCACTTGTTTCCGAATGGTCGGACGCCTTTCAAAATGAAAGGAGTTAAAAAGGGTAGAGTAGTCGACATAAAATTGGACAAGTGATGAAGTGAGAGATGGGTTAGGTTATTAATGAAACTTAACAAAAGAGTTGAGGT
>JABUQX010071583.1:2500-10000 GCA_015478945.1 Trachelipus rathkii | reverse complement strand
ATTCTCATTTTCTCATTTTCTCATTTTCTAGACTCCCCAAAACCACGTGTTATACCATCCATTTTTTGATCACCTTCCAACCATTTAGGTCACCCAACACAATCAATCTGAAGCTCCTACTCACCCCATCCAAAACATCATTCAGATTATCCCAGAAAATCCCACTCTTCAACATTACCTTCAGATGGACCATACGTCACAACCATACATACCTTGACCTTTTCAAACTTAAATTTAACCATTAGAATCTGCCATAGCTCTGTAACACAGGTCACTCATCAGAATTGCAGCTCCTTCTCTCCCCATCTCATTCCTTTCCACACCAGCACATGTACATTTCACGCCACACCACTCATTTTCACCGTTTCCTTTCATCTTTGTTTCAGTCACAACTAGCAAATCAAATTTGCCCTTTCTAAATACATCCATCACTTCTCTCCTCTTCTCGTCAACATTTATTCCCTTGACATTCCATATACCCATACGATTCATACATTTTCGTCGAAAGATAGAAGGTCGCTTACGGCGATCACGACCTTCTTCGAGGCATGCATTAGCATTCTTGGCAAAAGATAAGTGGTAGTGGGCTTCCAACCCAACTACCACCGGTCCTTTAGTCGCCTTCTACGACAAGCAGAATATATGTTATGGGCAATTCTTTCCACCCCACACACACAGGGATAAAAGGGATAGGGATGTGTGTAAGATGTTGTCTAGTAGAGGGGTGTGGATATAAGTATGTGCATATGGTATGGTGATATAGGGTGCTGTCTGTAAGATGTCTGGAGGATGAGTGTGGATATGAAACGCAAGAGAGAAAGGCGAACCATTAGGCACTGGAATGTCATGGGAAACCCTACACACCATAAGCCACATGGGAGTGCGCTGCTCTACCTCTCTCTCTCTCTCTAGTAGTGATGGCGGGAGTTCAGCTGCCTTTTGGAAGAATATGTCAAGTAAGAAGGTGAAGGAATTTCTTAAACCTAACGAAGTTTTATAGTTAGCAATAATTTCCATGTGAATTATTATTATTATTATTATTATTATTATTATTATTATTATTATTATTATTATTATTATTATTATTATTTTTATTATTATTATTATTATTATTATTATTATTATTATTATTATTATTATTATTATTATTATTATTATTATTATTATTATAATTATTATTATTATTATTCCTGTAAGGATCGTTTTTTTACGCACTCCGACTCCGACTCCGGGCTTCCGGCTCCGACTCCGACTCTGACTCCGACTATCAGAATAATATTCACTATAACCTTTGTTGTTGTTAACTTAGTATAACTATTTTTAAAAATTGCTTGTTTTGTTATTTTTATTATTATTATTATTATTATTATTATTATTATTATTATTATTATTATTATTATTATTATTATTATTATTATTATTATTATTATTGTAAATGATTTTTGTAGCTCCGCTCTGGCTCTCGTCTATGGCTCCATACATATTTACATGGTTATATTATCGTATTGGTTAATTAAAATGTGCGAGGGGTTAGATGGTGAGGTAACTCGTCGTAGACGTGATTACGCCCCTGGGTCCCGAAGGTGGACCCCCCCATTAACAAAATCGAGTGTTCCGTAATAGACTGAAAAATTTGGTGAGGAGGATTCAGAGTTGAGTTTCTAGAAAGATTTTAGTATTGGATTCTGAGGAGTTGGCTCCCGGCACCGGTTGCTGGAGCCGCTGGCGGTTGCCAAGTTAATAAACATCGCTATAACAAACAATAATTGGTGTGTATATATAGGTTATCGAGGCGTAGAGTTCGAAATTATTGAGGGTTATAAGTCATATCAGGGTGTCTAGGATCCCATAGAGGGGGATTTCACCCCAAACATAAATATTGACGTTCAGAAAGCTGAAACTCGGTATACCACCTAATCATATAAGGAATATTACTGTTGCCAAGTGTTAAATTATAGGTGAGCACCCAGGGGGGAATGTAGCCCTGAAAAACTTGAATATTGATATTTTGCCATCCCTACTCGGTATACACCTATCATATTAAGGTGTCATTGCTGAAACCAGTGTTAAATTATGGTGAGCACCCCAGGGGGGATGCTGGCCCCCCAAAACTTGAATATTGACGTAGAGCGATGAAATTCGGTATGCACCTATCATATAAGGTATCATTGCTGAAACCTGTGTTAAATTATGGTGAGCACCCCAGGGGGGATGCTGCCCCTCAAAAAACTTGAATATTGAATAGAACGATGAAACTCGTATACACCATTCATATAGTATCAGTTGCTGAAACCTGTGTTACATGTAGTGAGCACCCATGCGGGGGGGATGTTGCCCCCACAAACCTGAAATCATTGGCATAGAACGGACGAAAACTTGGTATACATCTTATTATCGATGTATCCACAGATACAGAAAAGAAAAAAAATTAAAAAAAAAGAAAAAAATTAAAAAAAAAAATTAAAAAAATTAAAAAAAAAAAAATAAAAAAAATTTAAAAACAAAAATTTAAAAAAAATTAAAAAAAATTAAAAAAAATTTTTTTTTTAAATTTAAAAAAAAAAAAAAAAAATTTATAAATTTAAAAAATGTTTTAAAAAATGTAAAAAAAAAAAAAAAAAAAAAATTAAACATTATTTTATTCTTTTTAAGTTTATAACCTTAAAAATTTACGTTTTTTATATAAATCAAACAGCCTCTAGAGCCTCCTGAGCCTCCTGAGCCTCTGGAGCCTCTTGAGCCTCTTTAATCTCCCCAGCCTACTGAGTCTCCCCCCCTCCTCACGCCCCCCTATCTATGATCTATTGATTCATGTCATATTTTGTATAACATAACACAAAACTTTCATTTATTTTGTTTTTTATGCTTTAAACATTGTTTTTACTAAAATTTACGCTTTTCATATATATAACTTAAGAAATTTGTTTTTACATACCCTAAACCTGTAAATCAGTAAATCAAGCCACCCACCCCTCTTCCTCCCTACCCCAATCCTGGTTATTTTTACATTAACATAGCAATATTTAACAAAATTTTATCAAAACCTTGTCTGATTATTATGAATATATGCTAACATAACAAAGTTTTCAATCAATAATTGCTAACGTGTTCATAATCAAACTAAGAGTATATGTACAACTACAAACCTAACACAACCCTACTAGACCTTTTTCAAAACATATCATTGGATAATTTTTACCATTAACAGTAATATTTAACAAAATATTATTATAACCTTGTCTGATTATCATACTGATCAATGAAATATATGCTAACCGCAACAAAGTTTCACATCATAAAGCAAAACATAGCCTCGCCTGTACGAATATTACTACACTCACAGAACCTTAACACATCTTAAACATGAATAAAACAGTTAAATAACAAATTTCCATACGTTAACAACAGTAAAGTAACAAACATTGAGCGCAGAACGTAATCTACTTACACCTTGTTCTAACATATTCCACTATTTTTACATAATAGTAACATTTACAAAAATTTATCCACAATCCTTGGTAATTATCATATGGATCAAATGAATATTGCTAAACGTAACAAAGTGTTCCCTCTAATAAGCTAACTACATAACCAGATGTTAACAATATATTGTATAACATCAAATCCAACATGCCTTATGCATGAATAATTTTCTAACATTAACAAAGTTCCATACTTAACAACAGTAAAGTAACTACCGATGCATACATTACGTAACTTATTCACGCGTTTTGCACAGGCATATCTCTAACATATTCATTACTATTTTCGCCTTAGATATGGTAATATTTATCATCACCGTACCTAATTATCATACTGATCAACGATTATATGCCAACGTAACAAAGTGTTTGGCTTAACAAAGCTAACATATCATAGTCATTAGTCTGAACCAAGAATATAACATACAAC
This sequence comes from Trachelipus rathkii, assembly GCA_015478945.1. Classification (NCBI taxonomy): domain Eukaryota; kingdom Metazoa; phylum Arthropoda; class Malacostraca; order Isopoda; family Trachelipodidae; genus Trachelipus; species Trachelipus rathkii. Next base: position 6,088 of record JABUQX010071583.1, on the reverse strand, counting down.
GAAAAACTTAACACAGCTTAAGCAAGAATAAACTGCTAATATTAACAAAGTTTCATACTTAACAACAGTAAAGTAACTAACAACGCGTACAGAACGAACAGGTACGAAGCTGATGAGGTAAATAGTTAATTGTTAACAAATTCAGTATATAGCGATGTAAGTTCGTTTATTTTACTTTTAATTTCATTTCTTTAAAACCTTTTGTTTTTAAAAACTTTTATTTCTTTTTTAATTTTTTTCGTTAAAACTTTTTGTTTTTAAAAACTTTTATTTATTTTTAATTACATTTCTTTAAAACTTTTTGTTTATTAAAAACTTTTGGTTATTTTTAATTTTATTTCTTTAAAACTTTTTGTTTTTTTAAAAAAACTTTTAATTTTTAATTTTATTTCTTTAAACTTTTTTAGAGTCGGCTAAAAAAAATTTTTTACACTTTTTAAACTATAAATTTAAAAATTTATGAGTACTTGCCTATTCTAAAAGTAAATCAGTGAATCAGTAAATCAAACCACCCCTACCTCCCCCTACCCCTCTCAACCCTGATCTATTGATCTATTGATCTATTGATCTATTGATCTGTTGACTCCAGTCATATTTCGAGGGTCATTTGGTCATAAACATTAAGCATAAAAAGTATGTTCTTTTTATAGCTCTAACCCTCGAATATATGCTGACATACAAGTTTTTCACATCAATAAAGCTAACAATACATAAACTGATGTAAGAATATAATGTACAACGACAAAAACCTAAACATACCTTACACACGAATAAACATCCAACATTAACAAAGTACCATAGCTTAACATGGAAGAGTAACTAACAATGCATACAATACGTAACTTATTCCACAGTTTTTTCAAACATATCTCTAGCATATACTGTTATTTTACAGTAACATAGTAACATTTACAAAAATTTATCCATGACCTAACCTATTTATCATACTGGACCAACTATATATGTTAACGATAAACAAAGTTTTCACATCAATAAAAGCTAACAGATCATACCATAACCTAAGGAATATAATATTACAAAACAAAAAAACCTAACATACCTTATACATGGAATAATTCGCAAACACTGAACAAAGTTCCATACCCTAACAACGTAAATTAAACTAACAATGCAACGACCTGACCTATTCACACTGTTTTTTTTTTGCAAACATTTCTCTAAACATAGTTATTATTACATTTAACATAGCAAACATTTAACAATTTAATTTACCTAACCTAAGCCTAAATTATCATATGATCAACGATATATGCCAACGTAACAAAGATTTCACAATAAAGCTAACATATCGTAACCTGAACTAAGAATATAACATACACAACGAAAAAAACCTAACATACCTTACGCTCGAGTAAACTGCTAACAATTAACAAAGTTTCATAGTTAACAACAGTAAAGTACCTAACTATGCATACAGTACGAACAGGCACGGAGCAGATGAGGTAATATTCATTTAAAAATCAGTATAGCGATTGTTTGGTTATTTAGTTTTAATTTTCATTTCTTTATAAACCTTTTTTTTTTTTTATAATTTTTTTTTTTTTATTTTTTTTCTTTAAAATTTTTTGTTTTTAAAAAACTTTTGTTTATTTTTAATTTCATTTCTTAAAACCTTTTTGTTTTTTTAAAAACTTTGTTTATTTTTAATTTTATTTCTTTAAAACTTTGTTTTTTAAAAAACTTTTAATTTTTAATTCTTATTTCTTTAAAACTTTTTTATTGTTTCTACTAAAAATTTTACACTTTTCATGTTTATACAATTCGCTTCACTTTATATATGTATAGTCATGTCTTCACTAGAGTATTAGATACAAGTCGATTTTATTACTAGGTCTTACGAGCAAGTCGACTTTCAGGAATTGTAATTGCCTAATTACCTGTTCACTAGACTTTAGCAATGCATCTACATGTGTCTGAGAGAGAGTGTGATATATACAGAGCACTCCCGCCCACTGTTCTCGAAACATTGTGCAATAACCTATGATTCTTGCTTGGCTCGTTTTCGAAAACATTAAGCTAATACATTCTGTTCATTGTTATGTCACAGGTCAAACATAACAACATTTATTAAAAAACATTTTATGTTTTTGCTAATGTTTTATGTTTTATAACAACTCTAAAAACTTTTATTTTTAATTTCATTTCTTTAAAACTTAATTTTTAATTTTATTTCGTTAAAACTTTTTGTTTTTACTAAAAATTTATTCTTTTTATTTATATATAACTGTAAAAACATTTGTATTTATTACATACAAAAAGCAGTAAATCAGTAAATCAACCCATCCATCCTACTCTCCTCATCGTCTCCTACCATACCATGATCTATCGATCTATCGATCTATCGATCTATCAATCTATTGATTCAAGTTATCATTTCATAGTATTCATTTTTGATAGAAATACATAAAACAAGTTCGTTATTATACACTGATCAACCGAATATTTTTAAAATGTAACTTTTACAGTATTATTTAAATTAAGTTTACGTTCTGTATATAAAAAAAATATTGTACATAAATCTATAAAATATTATATATTTGAATAAAAAGCAAAAAAAAACTAACTGCCTATAAAAAGGAGCGGGAATGTTATATATTTTATTCAATAAGAAGATTGGCTACGCAGAACATCCTATTTCCGTATAAAATGAAATTTGAATTATATATAATAATTGTATGAACAAAATATATCAAAAAACCTTGTTAACTTATCATACGATCGCAACGAATATAGGCTGACCGTAACAAAGTTTTCACATGGGATATAACGGAAAGAACTTCGGTAAAGATATCACACAAGCTGTAGAGAGAATGCGGGAGATGTCATGCGATACCAGCACAGCGAAAAATGTCTTACTGATGGAAATAGGGTGCGTAGGCAGTTCTCATAGGTAATGAGATTCTTTCTTTCAACCAATCAGCTCGAGAACTTGCTCAAACTCCTCCCTGTTTTCGAAACATTATGCAATACCAATGATTCTTGTATGGATCGTTTTCGAAATATTACGCAATACCAGTAGTAAGGTTACATAAAGTGTAGGGTGACAGATTTGTAGCTAAATCTTGATTTTCAGCTAAATCTGGCAACCTAACGATACATATATATATTTTTTTAGCATTTTTCTTATATTTCAAGCATTTTTTAGCATTTTTCTTATATTTCAAGCACTTTTTAGGTTTTTTGTTATATTTCTGGCACTTTTTTAGCTTTTTTAGCTTTTTTAGCAACTTTTAAATACTCACGTAGGTTCATGGGTGTTTTTTTAGGGTATCGTTTTGTCATCCCAGATTCTCACGTACTTTCCTGGGTTGATTTTTATGTATGGGATTCACCCCAAAGGGTATCCCCAAAGGGGTGGAGCCCCCTCTTTTTTTTCAGATACGTTAGTTAGTTATTTTTAAGTTTATGTATGTGTAGTTTAGTTTAGTTCAGTTCATGCTCTTTCATGGGCCTTTTTTTAATGGCAACAACCTTGTTGTTTTTTGGTTGCGTTCCGCCATTTTGTTTTATAAAGCGTCTTGTTAATCATCGTCATAATTTTCAATCGTCGTCGTCGCCATCGTCGCG
>JABUQX010071582.1:40000-41578 GCA_015478945.1 Trachelipus rathkii | reverse complement strand
CTATATTATATATATATATAATTCATATATATATTAATTATATATATTATATATATAATATATATATATTACTTAATATATATATAATTAAAATATTAATTATATATTATATATTATGTTATATATAAATTATGTTATTAATTATTAATTAATTATTTAATAATATATATTATATATATACTATATATTATATTACTATTATATATATATAATATATTATATATAATATTAATTAATATATATTTATATTATACTTATAATATATATATATATATATATATTATATTAATTAATATATATATATTAATATATATTTATATTATATAATTATATATAATATATAGTTATTATATATATTATATATCTATACTATAGTTATATATATATATATGTTCCATTATTAATAATTATATATTATTATATATAATTAATATATATATTTATTAATATATATATATATATATATTATATATATATATATATATATATTAATATTTATATATTAATAATTATATATTAATATTATATATATATATATTATATATAATATATATATATATATTATATAATATATATTATATATATATATAATACAAAGTGGCGTACCTTGAAAGTTATAATTCGTGGACGTTATAGACCTGCAATGTTCAGTTCTATCATAATTATATAAAAGACGTCCTCACATAATAAATTAAATAACTATTTATTCACGATCAGCTATACATATGAAAATTTTAAGTGTGGTGTATATATATTATACCATCATTTAAACGAGCTGTTATTAAAATGTATGCCTAAAACATTTTTGATATTATAGATTTTTACTGAAAAAATAAATCTACACATATAAATGTACGACTCAATTATTTTTTAAGATAATTCTCGGATTAAATTCTTGAGTTGCTATATAGTAAATTGATTTTTTTCATTAGATTCTCGTTTGCGATTCGAAATGTAATAGTATATGATATGAATAAATATTATTTATCTTATAATATTTTATTTTAACTATAAGCAATACCCTCAGGTAAATACTCACAATAAGATGGAATAATGAGAGTTGGGGTCTCTCGGGTATTACGTGGTGATACACATAATGGTGGGACGAAGTCCCGTTAGGGTCATCGAGCCTAAATATATATATAATATAATAATATATTATTATATATATATTATATTATATATATATTATATATAATTATATATATATTATATAATATTATATATATATAAATATATATTAGTTAATATTAATATATATTAATATTATTATTATATATATATTATATTATATAATATAATATAAATTATATTATATTATATATATAATATTATATATAATATATAATACTATATATATATATATATATTAATATATTATATATATATATTATATATATATATTATATATATATATATATATATATATATATTATTATATATCTGAGTATATAGCCCGTAGCCAGAATTTTTTTTCGGTATAGGAGGGGTAGGGGGGTACTTGTAAGACTTTTTACGCATATCAGTGGTTTACATTTCAAAATTGATAAGGTTAATATTATAATATATGACAGAACA
>JABUQX010071582.1:32500-35000 GCA_015478945.1 Trachelipus rathkii | reverse complement strand
TGGCAGGGGGCCAGAAATTTTTGTCAGTAGGAGAACCAAGCAGGTTGTCGCACTTTCTTTTAGTGAAAGGGCGCTTAGCCTGTCGAATAGTATCCCTGGCAACGATTCCGAGCAGAATGAAAATTAGTAAGAGTAAAAGGGAATGGGAGTTTTTCCATGCCCGATACTCAATGTCTCTCTCCTTATGGCGCGAGACAGAGCTCCCATCGAGCCATGGATTTTCGGGAAGAAAAAGATTTAGTTGAAGATGGAATTGAACCGCTCATTCCATCGGTGATTAACGGCCCCACTTTTTAGCGGTGCCGAGGCATCCCCGAAGTCAAAGCAGGATTCATTCCAAAAGAGTAGTTAGCCAAAAACAACGCAATTCCCCCCTAAATTAGCCTAGATTAAAGCTGCCGAGAAATTACGTTTTGGGGCATGGTGGAGCTTGCTGGAGAAAAAGTATTATAATTAAGAGCTACAAGATTTTTGGTCAGAGGAGGAGAAATGGTGTATTTAAAAAGCGAGAAGGAGTAGTGGTGAGACATAAGTCAAGCGTATTCAGAATTGGTTAGGAGATCTGGAATATGTGTAGGTTCCTTAATAAACTTCTTCCAGATCGTTGAGAATACTGAAAGTTTTGGCCTCCTCCCCGTCTGTCAATATATATATATATATATTAATATATATATATATATTATATATTATTATATATATATATAAATATATATATAATATATATATATATATATATATCATTTATATATATATATATACATATATATATATATTAATATAATATATATATTATATGAATTTTTGTTACCTATATTAAAATCTATTTATAATATATATTTTAAGAAAGTTTAGGGCACTATTATCTAGATTATGAGTAAAAAAAATTGTAATTACAAAAAAATTTAATTTTTTTGTTATTATTTTAAGAATATTATTTAAAAGATAAGTTTCAAGAGAATTTTCTTGTTGAATGATTATTGAAATGTAATATATATTTTGGTAGAGATTTCTCTTAATAGTTCATATAAGAGACCGTTTTCGTTATTGTCATTTGTGCTTACTACGTACGGTAAGTAATACATAGTTTTAGCACAAATTTTGTGCAAAATCGACCACGGCAGCTTAGGAAGTTTACTTTTGTTTTCAAACAATTGGAACCAGCTGTTGTGATAGAGCAGGCGATTTGGAATAAACAGGAAAAGAATGGTTTATATTGCAAATAGTTGATCAACTATTGTGATGGGGTTTAACGATCAGGAAGAAATTAGCTGATTAAAGCTGATTTTATTGAATAAAACATTCATTAATTCAAACAGGTCTACCACAGTGAAAACGTTATCATTTGATTTCTTTACGAATATATCATATTAGTGAAATGATCCAGAATGGAGGCGAGATGGTGATTGAATGGATTTGGAAGTTGCGTAACAGCGTTTATGGAGGATATAGTTCCCAGAGATTGGAGGAGAGCAGTAATAATACCCTTATATAAGGGTAAGGGGGATAAGGGGAACTATAGGGGAATTAGTTTATTAAATGTTGAAGGGAAAATATTTGCTGCTATTTTGGTTGAAAGAGTGAGTCGAGTGACTGAAGGACTGATTGGTGAAGAACAAGGTGCATTTAGAAGAAAGTGGTAGAGGATATGTGGATTGAGAAAATGAGAAGAAAAAGAAAATGTATTTAGGTTTTACGGACTTGCAACAGGCGTATGACAGGATTAATAGGTAAGTTCTGTGGCAGGTGTTAGTGATATATGGTGTTGGTGGTAAGCTTCTGAATGGAATCAAACATTATTTTGACGATAGTGAAGCTTGTGTGAGAATAAATGGAGTCGAAAGTGACTGGTTTAATATTAAAAACGGCGTGAGGCAAATATATGTTATTTCTCCTTGGTTATATAACTTGTCTATGAATGGGGTTATGAAAGAATTAGAGGTGGGGGTGGGAAAGGAAGGTGTTAGGATGATGGAGAATGGAAGAGAGTGGAATGTGTCCTGCTGATTTGGTTTTGAGTGGTGAATCTGAAGAGAGCTTGAGAGGATTGGTAGCGGGGTTTAGCAGGGTGTGTAAATAATGTGTAAAAAATGTAGATAAAGGTAAAGGTTATGGTAGTGAGTGAGGAAAGTCCGATAGGAAACAGGTCATGCTAGATGTGAGCAACTGGAGAAAGTATCTGAGTTTGAATATTTAGGATATATGTTGGATGAAAAGGGAATGGATGATGAAGATGATGGGTGTATGAAAGTTGTGAAATGGTAAACTTCGGTGTATTTATGGAGGACAGAGGAGGATATGAAGATACTAAAGGGCTTTATAATTATATATTATATAATATATATATATATATTAATATATATATATATTATAGTATAACATATATAATTTATTATTATTATATATATATATATATATATATATATATATTATATATAATATATATATATATATAATATATATTATATATATATATATATATATATATATATTAATAAAAAAT
>JABUQX010071582.1:17500-25000 GCA_015478945.1 Trachelipus rathkii | reverse complement strand
TAAATAATAAATACTATAATAATAATATTAAAATAAAAAATAAAAAAAATAAATATAATAAAAAAATAAAATAATAAAAATATAATATATATAATAATATAAAATACTTCGTGATAATGACTTGACCTATGTGATAAGGAATGAAATACTGTATGCTGATCCTATATTTACTATAAACTTATATCTTAAATATAAATTTTTAGACTTCCTTACTGTATTGAATAGATTGGCGGTGAGATAACAGCTCATACTGTGACTAATATAATACTCATGAAGAGTATGTAATTTAGGAAGCCTCCTTACTTAGTCAACTTAATCTTATAAGCGTCGATCGCAGTTTTTGGTTATTTTATTATTCTAACAGCCATTTTACGCTGTCATAGTAACCACTCTCCCTTTTCGTGTTATATCTGTGTAGGGGTCTGGATACAGGTCGTCTTATTTAATAAGTGTATTGTATATGCTTATATTTATTCAATATGCTTATAAGGTAATTATGGCCTTTTCTGGTAAAATATTAACTTAGTGAAAGGTGATAAATGATAGTGTGGTTTCATGCTCAGAGGAATGATCAGTATCTAATACGTAAAGAATAATCAGATTAATTACAATAAACGGATAAATCATAAGAGTTAGCGGTAATATGATCTTCGGGTATCTTGATGTGGCACTTTAATCAAATGATGTTTTCTGGAATTCGTAGTATTATTTACTGAGTTGTATTATATTTCAATCTTAAGCTGTACGCATATACATTTTTATGCCTTTGTGAATATGGTTTTAAACTCTGACTGTTCTGATATTAATTGTCTATCTTATTTCGATAGAAGTTGAATAATGTTTTCATTAAAGTTTATATTAGCACTTAGATCAATATATAATTAGTTTCTAAATATATAGTAGATAATTATATATACTTGTAATTGTTGTTGTGACAAGGTATATAGTGAATTATATTATACGAGAATTTAAATTACGTAATATATGTATATTAAAATTCAAATTACTTTATAGATTTGAAATAATTTTAACATAACGAGTATAGCTTTTCTGTGTGTGTGATAATATAACAACTTTTTGTTAAAATAATGGCATATTTCTTTTTAATTTCTTCCAATGACGCAAGAATTGGTGGTTTTATTTATTATATTATATATTATGATAGCTCATATTAAAATTATAGTGAATTAATATAGGCTCTACTACATGGTAATATATATATTCTCAATCATATATATATATATATGATATAATAATATAGTATATATATAATATATTATATACTATATATATATATTATATTACCTCTATATATATATTACTTATATTATATTGCAATGGAGTGCCAAAACATCAGCTCAATATTTTCTAAACTTGGCTGGTAAGCTTCATTGAGTAGTTACATTGGATAAATGATTTCGTTTTGAATATTTAGCTGCTCGTCCATAATATACCTGTAGTAAAATGATATCTGGAAAAAAAATTTCGATTCCTCTCTGAACACTTTCGTGTTGATACATTATCTGCTTGATGGGCTCATATTTTTCCTCGTTATGAAGTTGGTAAGCATTCTTCTTTGCAAATAATTTTCTACTAGAAATTAGATATTTTAGTTGGAAGATGGGAACAATGGCTGGCTGCTCATTGCAATAATAATTCATTATTTTCTGATTGAATTTGACTGTGATTTGGGGTCATTATATATGCCAATTTTTTTGCGTGGAGAAATTTTTCGTCAAGACTCGCTTGTTTCAACGGCTTGGATTCTTCCGCTATTTTTGGGGTGTCTCTTTATGTTCTATAGAAAATACAGAACTTTATATTTCCTTTTCTATCTCAAATTTTTGGCTTCCAGATATTCTCTTCGGTGATGATTTCTCATTTGTTTATTGAAGTAGAGCTGTATTAAATGTTTTCGGTACTCAGAGATATTTCCTTGGTTATTTTTTCGCTGTGGCACTAGGTTTTACTCTCTTTTATAGATTCGGTTCATGCATGAATAATAAAACATCTTTACGATGATGGCTTTTAAAAACAATTTTGTGGTGGTGTGAAATCTTTATCAAAATGCTGTTTAATATAATTATATAATATATATATATAATTCAAGTTTGTAATTATAACTTTTATCATGGTACTGTAAGGTACTACATTATATATATAGTGATCTTATAATTATCATAATTATAATATATATAGGTACTATTATATACCTAATTATAGTGTGTATATATATAAGTCGGTATAAGTAGATATTATAATTATTATATATTATTATATATAATATATATATCAGCAGGCGACTCTGCCCCACTCGTGCTACTCGTGCTGCAGCACGAGTTGACATTTTTAGAAACTATCTATTTTTGCAAATTATAAATGTTACGATAATATCTCATCTTATTTTTTGCTAAGTTGGTCAAATAAATGCATTATTACATTACTATATTATATTTTAAAACAGTGATATTGGCAAACTTGACGTAAAGGGCAGAATGCAGCTACTTAAATACGCTTTTAACACATTAAAAAATAGGACTAACGCGTGCCCAGAGTAATGGACGGAAATATACTAAACTAATATGTGAATTTTTAGAGTTAGATAGAAAATTTACTCTTTTTAAATACATTTTTTATAAATAAAATGTTTAATAAAAATACTTTCATAATAAGCAATATTTTTTAGAAAAGATATTCTATTATTAATGGACTAAAAAATATTAAAAATACCTTAATAAAATCTTTACGAATTCATATAGAAAAAAATAAAAAGGTGGCTTCAAATATTATTAAAATCTAAAGTTAGTCATCAACGAATTACTCAATAAAAAACGGTTCCTAATCCCGCCTCAAATAAAACATAATTTAATGCATCTAACTGCAAGTATTTAATTTTATATAATATATATATAATATATATATATATATATATATTATATATTATAGTTAATATTAATATATTATTATATTCTAGTGATAATGATTTTATAAATACTATATAACAAGTAATATTAATATGAAGGAGGTTTATATAATATATATATTATATATATTTATATATATTACAAATTATAACTATATATAGCCCATGTTTATTTCTATACACTATATATATAACTCACTACTCTATATATATTATAGATTATTACTATAATATATATATATAAACTACTATATTACTTAGTTACATATATATGATAACCAATTACCTTATTATATATATATATATATAGAGTAGAGATGATGTAGAGAGAGAGAGAAAGAAGGAGAGAAGAGCACAAGATAGGTAAAAAGTGCTGGAATCCGCACTGATATATTTACTACTCATAACTTTATACTACTATATATATACTACTCATATCTATATATATATATATAGGGTACTATATATAGATTTATATATATAATTATATAATATATATATATATATATATATATATATATATATACTTTATATATATATATATAGTTATATATATATATATATACTTATATATATATATATATATATATTATATATATATATATACTTAACACTATACTATAAATATATATATACGTATATATAGGATACTGGGTTATATTACTGTATAATATAATATATGTCATCATCATCATCATATCATCATCATCATCATCTATCATGGATCATCATCATCATCATCATCATCATCATCATCATCATCATCATCATATCATCATCATCATCAATCATCATCATCATCATCATCAGCAAAATCAATAGTGCATATCATCATCATCATCATCAATCATCGCCCAGCCGCTTACACCCTTCTTTAATAGCTATTAGTGAGAGCCAATGTCGGCAGTCAGAAATCATCACCTAGAGCTTTCACGGGACTGCGAACGCAAGCTAATGGACTCTTGCACTATAGTCATATCGTCAGTTGAGATTCAGGGCATAATGGCCCAGGTGGGCCACAACATAACCAAACCCCTACAAAACCCGCCATTACTCCTATGGTGGATGTTTTTTTAACTCTAATTTCTCTTTCTCGTCTTCTGGTTACATTTTGGATTTCAGACCTCTTATCTCTTTCCTTCTGCTCTCCTCAGGTGTAGTGTCCATTTACCCGTACTTGTCTATCAATCTTGTTCCTTAGGTCTCGGCCGCCGGTTCGGAGTTCTTATATAAACACAGCACTCGCACGACACACAACGATGGAGTTTTCAATACATACGCGGTCAACACACACACACATATCATCATAGCTACACACACACCTCACGCAGGCTACGCTCACACAAATCAACATCTTACGTATTTTCAGTGGAGTTGATCATTCACTACACATGACGACACCACAGCGCACTTTCATTCGAATCGCTAAACCATATAGATATCTGATACCATGAGAGCCTCTGTGTCTCATTGCCGCACCTCATCTAAAGTGTCTTTTCATTATCTATCTTATCTTTACTATTTGTGTATATACTCTATCTATCTATTATCTATCTATTATACATCTTATCTATCTATCTATCTATCTATCTATCTATCTTCTATCTATCCATCTTATCAATTATCAATCAATCTATCTAAAGCATCTATTTATCTATCTATCTAATTATCTATCTATTCTATCTATCTTATCTATCTATCTTATCTATCTATCTTATCTATCTATCTATTACTATTCTATCTATCTATCCTATTCTATTATCTATTTATCTCTCTATCTATTCTATCTATCTATCTTTTTATCTATTTTATATTTATCTATCTATCTAAACCAGCGATTCCTACAACGCTACGGGTATCCCATTTTTCCTTCTTTTTGGAGTGTCGGCATTGTTGTTCTATGGTTTGCTTTTTTTCTGCCTAAGAAGCTTCCAATTTATTATATATATATATATTATATAATATATTATTATATTTAATATATTTATAATTACGACTCCCAAAGGGGTAAAATGGGATTTTTCGAGGGGTAAAGATAAGTACAAGGATTGGATCATCGAACAGTCGCAATCTAAAATTATTAAGCAAAATCATCCGCATCGAAATCTAGCTAACTACCTAATCACTAATCATTAGTGATTAGTTAGTGTATTAGAAAATTTTTGGTAATAAATTTTATTACCTAAAATACGAATACAACGACGACACGCAGCGCCGCCAGTGGCGGGCCGAACGGCGCGCTCTTCGACCGTTGTGCCATAGTGTATTAATATATTAATTATCTGTGGTTGTTCGTTTGAGTCAGGCAGTCGTTCGCCCGACGCCCACTGACCAATTCGTGCATGTGTGGTTGATCCTACCGATTTCGCCAACTTCTGAACATATTTTAGTTTGTTTGGACGAGAAGCAAAAGAAGGTGAGTGAAATAATTTTATCCTTTTTAATATCGCTTTCAAAGTACTTGCACTCTCTCACGGCTATTTGTAGCGAAGAATCTAAGCTGGGGTTTCACTAATTTGGCTTAAATAAGTAATTGTTTGCTTGTTTGTTATGCGCATGATTGGATACGATAAAAAAATCGGAGTAGTTCCCACACTTTACGAATCTAAAATATTTGACAGCTTAAGATAAGGTTGCCAGTTTTTTCGGAAATTGCAGCTTTACCAATGCCAAGCTGGAGTTGAAGACGTTTCGATGTTCCCAGAACACTTGAGAAAAAATGGTACTTGACGGAAGAAATGAAAAATGTTCACTCACAAATCAAATAACTCTCCACTTGTCATCAGTAGTACATTCTATCAGTGCAAAATATTTTCCTTGATTTGATAAATTCGCAAGTAAATGATTGAGTGTAATATAAGACCCTTTTCATTGGATGAAGGTAATATTTCCAGAATAACTGAATTTAAAGCCAAAAGCACATTCCTTGGATCTTGCGAGGACAACACTAATTGAAATATGATTCGAAAAACACCTTGCAACCTTTTTGGTGAGAGATTGGTGGTGAAGTATCTTATTATCGGGGAACAGCCTTGAAAATACTGATCATTCGCGCAACTTACGCGAGGTGTGAAAGCCTGGATTTTTTGAGGGAACTGATGACAAAAAAAAAAGGATCGATTGAAACTTGGGGCACGACTTCCAACTCGCTGCGAGTGGCGTGAAACGTGCCCAAATATTAAACAAATTGTTAGAACTAATCATATCAACGCGTCTCATTGACTTCATTAGACTTCTTGATTTAAATAATTATATTGCTGCAAACATTTTTCTGTTGTTAGAATGATTTAAATTAATCAAATTAATATTTATTTTCGTAATTGAGAAGAAAAAATGCAATAAGGCTAATAGCTAATTTGTTTTTTAAATAAACTTTTTTTGGGGCACTCTTGCTAATATCTAAGAGTCGGCTTTAATTCGAGGGGTAAGACTAGCCTCAAAAAGGTTTGGGAACCGTGGAGGCTAAACTCACTATTAAAATTATTGCCTACGAAATTATGGCATAATTTTTAGACCTTTAAGAGACCATGTTGATTTATAATATTAGGAATCGATGTTTTATGATTAGAGGTAGATTCTCCGAGGTGAGGGAGGACTCGAAACAATATTTCAACCAAAAATACATTCATCAAATATTTTTTCAAAAATGGATCTTTTATGCCGTTAAAAAGCGAAAATATGGGTTTTGCTACAGGAAGTAGAGGGGAAGATTTCTCTGAGATGATCTACATACTATTCATGTGGGGTTATTGGGGTCACAAGTTTTTTTTTTTGGAGTTTGTTATTTATAAGGTGGTTTAAACAGGGAAAAAGTGTAGCTTTGTTTACAATAATAGCAAGAATTAAAACGTCTATAATCCATCTATCTATCTATCTACTCTATCTATTCTATCTAGTCGTATGCTAGTATCGTGAGTGGTGATCCTATCTATCTATCTATCCTATCTAGTGGTGTGGGTATATAGGATCAGTATCTATTCATATACTACTTCTATCTATTCGATATCTATCTATCTATCTATCTAATTCTTCTATCTATGGTATTCTATCTGATCTATATATCTATCTATCTTCTCATCTATATCTATCTATCTATCCTATCTATCTATCTGAATCTATCTATCGTGATCTATTCTATCTAATACTATCTATCTATCTCTGTGTATCTATATCTATCTATCTATTAATCTATCTATCTATCTATCTATCTATTCTAATTCTATTCTATTCTATCCTATCTTCTAATCTTCTATTCATAATCTTCTTTATATGCTTATCATATTTTCCTTTCTATTATTATCTAAATCTTTATTCTATTAATCTATTAACTATCTAGAGGTCTATCTATTACTACTGCTTTTCTAATCTATATCATATCTATTTCTATTCTATCTATCTATCTATCTATCTATCTATCTATCTATCTATAGCATTGATTACACATATCATTAATAACGCATATGACTCTGATTTACTTATATCATAGGTGCAATTATTAACACGAATTTGTTTAAAATTATTAGGAAAAGGAACAAACATTTTATATTATTATTTAAATAAATATTACATAAAAATTG
>JABUQX010071582.1:0-2500 GCA_015478945.1 Trachelipus rathkii | reverse complement strand
TTCCAAAAAGTCAGAAATTTTTAAAAATTCAAAACATATGGAAGAATGATCCATGACCAGTTGCAATTTTTTGATATATTTTTTTTCCTGACTGTTATAATTGTGGAATAAGAGATGTATATGATGAAAAGGGTGGGCGAGGAATGACATTCCATAAATATACTTTATCCTTTTTTTTCTATTTTTAGTTCACTATACCTACTATTCTTTCTTTCTGTTCTTAGAGGTTGATTCCAAATCATCCTTTGATTGAAGGGGTTGGTTATGATGTGTTTTAGACTAGAATGACATGACTTAAGTGTTTAATATCTTTTTTCTTTTAGGATTTATACTTTTTAAGTGTTTTTTTTTTTTAGGTTTGAAGAAGTGATTTTTGATTTTTGTGCAGTTAAAGTATTATTATTTATTATAAAATGATTTCAAACAAAAAAACTAAACTTTAAGACCAGTGTTGGACGCAAAACGTGAAAACCCACGTTTATCAGGTGGATTGGGTAGAAGGAACCTGATAGTTCCAAGGGCATAACCTGTAAAGTATGTAAAAAGAACTTTGATCTATCTAAACATGGGGCGCCAAGCCGAAGTTCACATTCAAGAATGGAAACTCATTTGAATTTAATCAAAACAGCAGGACCAACCATCTTTGAAAAACTTTTTCGTTACCGTGTCTAATTACAAATATAGTGAAAGTGTGTGACGAAAATTATGCCACTTCTAATCATACTCAACCGTTTGTAAATGACCCTGTGTTCTATTAATAACTAACCAAAATCAGTTTATCAATCAGTTTCCTTATTTTTGCATTAAAGATGATGTTACAGGATCTGAAATACTATGGCATTAAAGGTGGGGGATGATAAAATGTCTTTAACTTCGTGTGCAGAATATAGGGAAACATTAACATTAAGGTTTCCAGATAGTGCGGTAGCTTCAAATTTTAAAATAGGGCCGATGAAATTAAATATGTGATTAACTATGGACCTGCTCCCTATATTTCTAGAAAGCAAAAGCACAATACACTCTACTTTGCAGTGAAGCTCATTCAACCCTTAAAATTCTAAATATTTTTGGATGGTGATTGTCTTTCTAAGAGACTTGAGAGTTTTTTTCTTCTACAGTACCTGGGAATCAATGTTATGTGAAATTGTAAATAATTAAATTAGGACTGATATTTTTGCATGGAAAATGCAACAGTGGAAGGAGGGTTTTCTGTAAATAAAGCAATATTAGTGGAGAATCTGAAAGAACATAGTCTGATTTCTCAAAAAACAGTGCACAATGCTATAAGATCTCAGAAGTATTCATTAAGTTCCTATCACTCAAAAAAAGTTGACAAATGTAAGAGCTGCCATAGGAGATATGAAGAACATCTCAAAGAGTCCAAACAGAACCAAGAAGAAGAAGAATAAAAAGGTTTAAAAAAGAAAATTATCATACAGATCTATAAACTTGAAGAGCAGAGAAAGATGTCAAAACTGAAAGCTTTGACAGAAGAAGACGCTATAAAATCAAAATTTCAGATGCTTGAGAAGAAAAAGTTAACCTAAATCCCCCATTTAGAACTTTTGTGATTACAGTGAACGCTATTCACCTAGGCTATTAATGTAAGCTTTTAATTTATTTCCTTTTTGTATAAATAAAACTGTTTACTTTTGGAAAAATTAAAAAGGAGTGCTTTGGACGGCTATGAGGAAGGTATAGGCTGATTACTAAAAAAATAAAATATTTTTTTAAATTCATTCATGATGATGAACAGTTTCTAAAGTAATTTTCAATAATTTAATGTATAAACTGAGTAAATAGGCTGCAATAATGATTAATAGATATTTTATACGCCAAAAAGTAACGATACACGACTGGTCAAGGAAATTTGCGAATTTGGTCAGGGAAAGTCAGGGAAATCAAATTCAAAATTTTAGTTGTACCCTTGTTATATATATATATAATATATAATATATTATATATATATATATATATATATATATATATATATATATATATATATATATATAATATATATATATATATATTATATATATATTATAATATATATATATATATATAGACGAGAGAGAGAGAAGAGAGAGAGCAGAGAGAGAGAATTTTTTTTTTTTTACTTTAAGAAAATTACCTTGCTTTGCAAGTCTGGGTAAACTGCTCAGTTTTCTTAGTAGCAGATTTTTATTAATATGCTTATTAGGCATGTGAATAAAATGTTTTATATACATTTGTGGCACTTTGATTTTAACAATTCGCAATAACTTTTATATATAATATTATATATATATATATATATAAATATAATATATATTATAATATATATAATAATATATAATATATATATATATGTATTATATATAATAATATATATATATTAGTAAATCATTTTAAATTTATTTACAAATTTAATTTGTTAAATTAATTTCAGTTAAACAAAGTTATACACAAAATCATCAAATGAAGCTGCTGTCACTAAAATTGGAATAAGCCTCTCCTTTTT
>JABUQX010071581.1:0-23632 GCA_015478945.1 Trachelipus rathkii | reverse complement strand
ATATATATATATAATATATATAAAATAATATATAATATATATATAATAATAATTTATATAATATATTATATATAGTATATATATAGGGATGGCGATAAAAAAAAAACACGTTTTTTTTTTTTTTTTTTAAAAAAAAAAAGACCAAAGGCCCAAATTGTTTTGTTGTTTTATTTCTTGTTTTTGTTAAAATTAATTTTTTTCATATATATCAAGTCATTTTAGGGTATTTAGCAGCATTAAAATACAGGAAATACAATATGTTAAAAGAGATGCCAATATAATAAAGAATTTTATTACTTAGATAAAAATTTATTTGTGCTATAGAGGGATATAATTCATTACATTTCACATGATCTGATTTATTATTATTATTATTTATTATTAATTATTATTATTTTAATATATTAATATTATTAAATATATATATAGTATATATAAATATATAAAAATAATATATTATTTATATATATTATATATAATAAATAATATAATTATATATATATAGTATATATATTATATATATGTAATATATATATAATATATATATATATATTATATATATATATATAATATATATGTAATATATTATTATATAATAATAAATAAATATATATACTATATATAATATATAACTATAATATATAATAATATATATAATATATATATAATATATATTATGATAATATTATATATATATTATATAATATATAAATATAATATATGATATATATATAATATATATAAATTCTTCACTACCTTTTTCTCCCCAAGACTTGGTGGTAAGTGATAGTAAGAGCATTGGAAAAGAAAGCCATAGAAGAAATATGACAAAACGTCGGAAAGGAAAGTCCAAGCCTTACCCCTCCCCCTCCTGTACCATTACTAGTAAGACTCGTCATCCAGATCCAGAAAACACATCCTATAGCTTCACGGGATGCGACGGCGCCACACTCACTATGGGTAAATCGTACAGATATGTAAGTGTTCACTCCCTTGGCCCAGGTGGGCCAAACCACGTACCCCATCACAAAACCCCGCCAATTTTCCCTATTATGCACTTTATTACTCGCCTACTGCCAAACTCAAACATTTTTGTCCTTTCGACATTGCGTTTACTGACTCAATCACTTTTCTATCGATCTCCCCAGCCGGTTCGTTTCTCCAACACACTCCCCACTCCAATTACGTCGCCTTAAAACACGATCATTCATCCTTTGCCAACATTGACCAAACCATCTCAACAATACTTTATGTGTATTCTCTTCAATATTACCACTTTTACGTTATCACCACAAACTCGTCTATATGTTCATTCCTCATTTTAATCAATTTTCTTCTCAACCTAGCATGCCCCTAAGATTGTATCTGAACGAAAACACATTGAAACTTTAGATCTTATCACTATCTTATTCCAGACCATGTCCACTCGGTATACAATTAAAAGAGGTAACAATCCCATAGCGTCATGTAAGACCCTAGCACCAGTCACCTTCCTGCCGTATACATCACAACGGATTTTTTATTGCACCAGCCACCTTGCCTCCATCCAACATCTACCTTAAATATTTAAATCAACATTATTTCTAGGCTGACTCACCCAAATCTAGACGATAACTTACCACTGAGGACTTCCTCACTCACAACCATTTAACGCTTACTCTTTATCTACGTTATATTCAAACCCTCTTTACACACCGTGCACCATAATCTCTCTTACCAATTCCTCTCAAACTTTTCAAGATTCGCCCACAATCAAACAAAATCATCCGGCACTATAATAGGTAGGCACATCATCTCCATTCTTCCGATTCATTCTAACACCATTTCTGTCACGCCACACATTCAATTTTTCTTTCATAACCCCATACCACTATACAAAATTGCAATATACAGGAGACCATTAAACACAACCCTGCCTCACTCCGCTATTAAGACTAAACCAATCAACCCTTTTGGACACATTTATTTCTTACACACGCCTCACTATCGTCATACATTCCTTTTTCTTTCCATTCAGAAGCCTACCACCAACACATATATATTCACTAACACCTACACCTGCCATTAGAGTCCCTATTAACCCTACATACCCCTGTTGCAAATCCATAAAAACTTAAATACAATTTATTCGTCTTCTCCGCATCATTTTTCTCTATCATTTGCTTCAATGTTAAAGAATTTCTTGATCTCACACATCCTTCTACATACTCCTAACCACCTGTTCTTCACATCAGTTTCCTTCAGTCACTCGGCGCACTATTTCAACCAAAATATCTTCACCAAAATACCAGCATATATCTCCCTATAACACTCAATAAACTAATCCCCTAAATTCTTCAGTTCCATTTTATCTCCTTACCATTATATTAAGTTACTATGACTACTCTCCTTCAATCCTCGAACTTATACCCCCATAAACGCTTATGTATACACAACTTCAAGATCCAATCAATCAGAAAACTTGCTCCGTCTTGATCACTTCACCAGTAATTTCATTTATACTGCAGATTTAAGCATTTTTTCAATTAATCTCGCCGTCTACCATTTCCTCTTTTTGGCTAATAACCTCGATCCCAAAATACCATATTCCTTCTGGCACCATCAAACCCACACACATTCACTAAATCACCTCTTCATTACTGCCGATATTATACAGAATTTTCGAGAGTTTCTTTCCACACTCCCTCACATCCATTTCATCAGTTACAAAACACAATCCCTATTCGTTATTCTATTCTCCTCCTAACTTCTTTACTAATTTCTTAACCTTTCGCGCTTTCCTTCAAAAAGAGCTTCCTATTCCTTGTATGTCCCCATTCATCCTCCTTCCAACTGTTTATTTTACCTCTTCTTTCTCTTACGTACGCAATCTTTAGATTTTCTTTTTCCTCCTTAATATAATCCAAGCATCTTTCTTTTTTTGTTTGATAAACTTCATCATCATTTCCTTTTTTAGGTACAATCAACCACGCTCTTTTTTACTTATAACCGTGTGGCAAATCACGCTCATTTCATTCCACCACTCATGTTCGCATTCTTACTTCCTACTTTGCAACATCCACATACATGCTTTTGCACTACTGATAACCGCTTCCTTCATTTACTTTAGTTTTCAGCTTCTCTTGTCACATTCAATGATTTACTTTGCGATCGTTGCTTACATACTTATCCTTATTACTTTGTTCCCTTAACTTTCTCACTCTACTTTTTACCTCTTCCATACTAATTACCTCCTCTCATCCCAAGTCCCCACTAACTTAATTTTAGAAGAACAAAAACATAATGATCCGAATAATCCCATTTTCTAAACACCTCAGCTGATTTAACAATCCTCCCCTCCACACATATACTATTTTCAACATTCTCCTCTACCACACAAAAGCAATACATCACTTTTCACTATCGTGATACCATCTCTTACCTACACCAACTCTAGCTATACTTATGGATCACTCTTCATCTGTGTTTAAAAGGAAATATTAACTTACACACACACACCTCTCTCACCTCACAGACAATCCATCAACCTTCTCCATTCATTTTTTCCTCGAACCCCAAAACCACCTGTATACCATCCTTTTTTTTGTCATTTATATATATATATATATATCGATATATATATATATAATATAATATTTTATAATATATATTATATATAAAAATATAATATATATCTAATATATATAATATATATATATATAATTACTATATATATTATATATATAAAAATATAAAATCCGTATTAATAGTTAATATTTAGGCCTAGAAGGGTTATTGGAATACTGTGTTATTATTAAAACATTCTTTAATTAATAAAAACAGGTTAATTTTATAAAAAAAAAAACAAAAAAAAAAAAAACATTTTTTTTAAAAAAAAAAACGGTTTTTTTTTTTTGCAAAAAAAACAAATTAAAAAAAAAACGTTTTTTTCACAACCTATATATATTATATATATATTAATTACTCTTAGCTGTATTCCTACTCAGACATTATAAATGAGTAGTAATCGTATCCCTTTCTTAAATAGGCGTCTAGCCTTGCGGAGTGGTTCGTTTTAACTGTAATTTATATATATAATATATATATAAATATAATGGCATTATAAATAAACTCAAACTGAAGTTCTATTTATGTATATATATATATATATACTATATATATATAATATATATTATACCTATATAGTATATATTAGGAACTGCACCGAATCTCGCTCCAGGCTCCGCGCTTGGCCACAGGTTGGCCTTTTAAAGCATCTCAGCCGCTCGGCGGAGACCACTATGTCTCCAGTTTTTTCGCGCGGAATACTCTAATTATTCTTCCAAGCGTTTTTCAAATGTCATAAAAAAAGAGTTAATTAATTAATCGAAATGGAAAGACATTAAAAAAGAAATTTATTATGTGAAGAAACTGATTCATACAAAAATGTAAAAAAAAAATTATTTTAGTATTTTTTTTTTGTTTGTTGTAGTTGATAATATAAATTCGAAACTAATATAAATATATGTAAGATATTATACAATATCTATGATATGAATTTACGACTATTTGTCACTATTTACTATAGTGATTAATTACTAGAAACGTCATTGAATCAGAAAACAAATAATATTCGCTAAAGACATAGCTCTTTGAAACACCTGAAATAAAAAAAATATTCCTTTTTCTTCTATATTTTGTAGCAATTAAAAAAAAAAATTAATTTTACAAAAAATAGGTAAAATGAATTGGTAAAAAGAACTTTTAAACTACATAGTCATATCTGACCAACAAACAAAGACCTAAATAATTTGAAGATATCCCTCCTAATCCACTTTCTTTAAATAATTAAAGAGGTTTTAAGTTTTAACTAATTAAATATATTGAAAACTATTATTATAATAGATATATAAATTTAATTTTATATAATATATATATATTATATTATAATATATATATATAATTATATAATATATATATATATAATATAATATATATATATATATATATAATATATAATATCACTATATATATATTTATATTATATATACTATATATATAAATATATATATATATATAATAATTATTACTATATATATATATATATAACTATATATATATATATATATTATATATTATATATATAATCATATATATATATATAAATATATATGTATATATAGTATATAATAAAATGAAATTTCTTTGTATCAGTGATCTCGCATACTGTTATAGCTATACAATAGAAATTTTATTTTTCTGCAGGGAAATTAAATTATAATTGTTAAGCAACAAAGTTAGTGAAAGGGAAAAGTTTAAATAACTTCAGAATTGCTATCTATAAGTAACATTCTTAGTAGTAAATTTAAATTCACTCTTCTTAAATTATGATGAAGAAACAGGAGCTGAATCAGCTAGTTTTGGAGAAAGACATCCTTTACTTGTAAGATATTCCGCTGCTAAACATTTACTTTGCTAAATCATTGTATTTGAAGCTGAGCAGTAAGGAGACATATATTTTCCAGCTAATTCAATAAGAGCATCAGGATAAATACTTTTCTTTTCACACGCATAACAGTAGAATAAGCATCCATTTTCCGCGTCATAAGAGGTGCTGACAAGGCAAAAATATTTTCACCAGGCTATAATGGCAATTGGATTTCTAATTCATCGGCATTTTTATCTGATCTTATTTCTCATTTTGATCATTTCCAATTGGTTTGTTGAATTCATTCACTTCAAATTAAAAGCAAGCCGGGTTGTTAATCCATTCATCAGTGTTATATCCAGAAAAATTGAATTATGGGTTTCCTCTTAAATCCAAATATCTTCCACGTTCTCATTCCTTTTTCAGATTCTTCATTGAATCCGTATTAAGACCTGATCATTACTTGATCATCATTTTGTTTCAATCGGCAAATCTGAACTTCATGTAACTTTCTGTAGCTTTTATAAAATTTTTTACTCTCTTTTTTTAGCAAAATTGGTTTATATTCCTGATCAATAAGATCAAATGACGGCTTAATTTTGTTATTGGATTTAGAACTGTGAATACATAAGTTTCTTCTCTTTAATGGTACAAATTCAGTAACAATTAAATGCTCAACTGTATTCAGTTTCACTCCCTATTCCAATTGTTTGCTAAATATTTTTCGCAAGGCATTAATGCATATACAAACACCATCTAAATCTCATCACTTCGTCTTTTTTACGTATAATTTCTTCAAAGGTTTTCTGTTTTCGAGTGTGGTGAGTAGTATTCTGAGTTAGCTTTTGGTCTCTGTCTCTCTCCGGATGTGTCACTATATTCGACAAGTCCCCCACGTGTGGCCAGATCTCCTTCCTCTAATATTATAAGATACTGCTTTTTTCTCGAATTATGGAACCGTCCTAAGTGTAAATAATATTTTAATGGTTTTAATTATTTTTAGGCTCTATCCATCCTGTTCAGCATCATAATATGATGAAATCCATCTTGTGTTTCCACATCTTTGATAAGCTTGTGGGTATGCAACTTAGAATTTTGAATTCCTTAATAGTCATGTAGCCAATTGCGTAGGTAATCTATACAAATATGATCCTACTATATTTTCCTACATAAGTAAATAAATCTTTCATTTGATTTTTGATTCGAAAAATATTACATTCATTATTTATAGCTGTAAGCCATGAATTAAAACATGCTTCATTTATACACCTGCGCCTCTATATCCTTTTTGTAATGTTTGTTTTGGACCGCTTTTATCCCTTTAAGGACAACATAATATTTTATTTTTTAAATCCCAGCTCTAAGTATTTCTCACTTTTTAGACATATTTTCTGTCTGAATGAGAAACACTAAAACTACGGATTTGTAATGTTCCACTCTTCCTTTGAAAATAACCAACGATTCAATGCCCAAACAACTTATAAAGCGTTCATTGTTATAGGAGCAAGTCCAAATACCTTATTTGAGTGATAGCATGTTGAATTTCTTGCATGCTGAAGTGTACTATTTGTTCTTTACCTATTATATAGTTTCGTATAGTTTTACTACTTCTGAACATACTTCGTGGAGAATATTATATTGGGCATACGTGATTTATTAATCTCCTAAATCCAATGTCTTCAACAAAGAAAATGGCAGATTGTCCACAGCAATCAATTCTCCAATTTTGAAATAACTTTCTTATTTTCTACATTAAGTTCCCAATCTTTGTTTTATATACGTATTTCATACAGTCGTTATATTGTGATGAGATTGAAGAAATCTTTTTATATTCTCCAAGAAAGTTGCTAAATAGGATTTGTTGGACGTCTTCAGTGAAAACGATATCAAGTTTTCTTTTTTCGGCCACTTTTACTCTTCAAGATTTCAGAACCTCTTTTATCTTCAAATATATGTGTTATGTTTCTCTTCAAGTATGATAAGCACAAGGTTTTGTGCAATAATTATTTGAACCTTCTTTGGTTTCCTCTGATAAAGTAATGTATTCCCAAACACGCACAAGTATTCACACCTCACGCGGTTTAGCCCTCTCAAGGAGTGTAACTTCTCTAGTATTACTACTTAGGATCCGGACCGATGAAGGTGCATATGATAATGCTGTTTAAATTCAATCATCATAATAATTATATATATAATTATAATATATATATAATATCATATATTAATATATATATAATATATAATATATATATATATAAATATATATATATATATATATATAATATAATTATATATATATATATAGTATATTATATATAATTATATATATATATATATACAATTTAATATATAATATATAGTCAGCTCCCGAAAAGTTCAGGCATTAACTAGAAAACTATAACAGCTACAAGGAAAATAAAATCAATTTTATTAATCAGGAGACCATTTTTACCGCAGAAATTAAAAAAATAAAAAAAATAACGCTGTTTTAAAAAATTTAAAATTTAAAAATCTTGAAAATATTACAGTTTTTGACAATCGATGAATCGCTCACTACGACTATGACGAAAGTTCCAAATGGTTGAATTTTATTTTTTAAAAACGACAAAACCCAGGGTAAACAAGAACGAAGATAAGAGTCGGTTTTCGGCCTACCGGACGACTGGGACTTCGTCCCCCCCTCTGTTCCCTGTCGGCTCGAGCCTAAAAGGATATACAAGCGAAAAAAATAATATTTTCAAATTATATCTATTAAAGCGACATTTGCAACTTTTTTCTCGAGACGTGAGCTTTTCAAGTCTTTCAAGTCGATCAGAAGCCGCACTTTACTAATTATTAATATGGATATTAATAAATATTAGGAATAATAAAAAATTTTTTTTTTAATTTCTGCGTTAAAAATGTTCCTGATTAATAAAATGATATTATTTTCGTGTAGCTGTTATAGTTTTCTAGTTACATGCCTGAACTTTCCGGGATGCTGACCTATTATTATTATTATTCAGTAGTTAGCAGTTCTTTAGAAAAAGACGTTGCTAATAAATCTCAATCTCGGCCCAAAATTACTCTCCGTCACACTAAAGTATATTATATATATATATATATATATATTATTATTATTATATATATATTATATTATATAATATATATATATATATATATATTATATATATATATATATATATATATATATATATATATATGTGTCATATATATACATAATATTATATATTATAACACCTAAAAGCAGCGTGTATTTTTTTGATTTTTTAAAAAAATCCAAAAATCAATGATTTTTTTTTATATTTATTTTTTTTAGGCACAACTGCCTTTTTAAATTATTATTTTGATTAAAATTCGATTAAATAATCCATAAAAATTAAAGTTAGTAAATATAATATTATTATTAATTATTAAAAATTATATAATACCGTACTGCTATAATATCTGATAATTAATTTTATTATTTGCTTTATGGTGAAATATTTTGAAATTCGCTCATGTTGTATTACTTATATATAAATTGAAATATATATATCATTAGCAGAAAGGTGATAACTAGAATAATTATTAATTAGAAAAAAAAAAAAATCAACGAAATATCCTAGAACATAAAAAACATCAATTATTTAATCAACTGATTAAATCAATTTGAATTAATCATGCCAACCCTATACTATATATATATAATATATACACTAATATATATATATAAATATATATATATATATATATATATATATCTTATTAACTATATAATAATTATAGCTTATAATATAATATATTATATATATATATATTTATATATTATATGATAGTATATATAGTAATAATATATTATTATATATATTATATATATATATATTAGAGATGTACGAAAACCAGAAAAGAGCCTGGATACTATACCTTTTTTTTTTTTTGTTTATGTGTGCACTGCTAGGCAACTCAGGATTGCATTTCTGATACAACCCAAACTTGTCATTTAATTCATATTTGGCTGCTGCCATAGTATATTTATAGTATATAAATATTAAAATATGATCTTGTAATAATTAATAAATGTAATTATAATAATAACTTTTTAATATTGCGTTTATTCAAAAATATTCCATTTTCCATTTTACACTAAGTATTAACGAAGTTTACCTACTAGTTTTTGTTTTAACATGATTACAATTTACAAGAAGATCTTTAACTAGCTACAATATAAAGAATAAAAAATAATTGAAAAGAATTGCTTCAATTAATCAGCTTAAAAGACAAAATAAAAAAAACCTATTAATTCAAACATGCATAATATAATATATCCTTTAAGATAAATGATATATCATTGAATTGGCGACTCAAATTCAAAAAATTCTCAATTTGATGCACAAAACATTAATGCTTTCACCGGATATAGCGAGACCTGTTCCTTTTGGCCGGGTTTACATTTCACCTACACATAAACATACGCTCGCCTCCTCGACTGTTGAGGAGGGCTATATAATATATTGCTTGCAAGCACCAGGTTAGGTGCATTTTTATAAAATTTTTTATTCACAAATTGACCTTTTTAATTATTTTATAAAATTATAAATGCTAATTATTATCTAATTAATAATAAGTTTAGTAAATGTAAATATTATTTAGTTTAAGTTTTATTTTAATTATATATTATACTGTATAATATCTGAGTTATCTAATTTTATTTATTTTTTATGAAAATGATTTAAACTACATTGATGAATTTACTTTTTGTATAGATGAAATATACTTATCATTAATCAGGAGATAACTACGAATAATTATTAATTTAGAAAATAATTATCAAAAAAATCAAAAGAAATCCATGATTTTTTCAAAAAAAAATCATGATTTAATCATACTGATTAAATCAAATTTGATTAATCAATGCACAACCCTGACCTAAAAGCTATGAAAATCTTGTTTGTAATCATCCCACATTCAACAGTAGCTCAATATTTTCCCTACCTTTCAAGGAACTAAAATTTTGTTCATGTTAAATAAAATTTTTTCCTGACATGCATTATAAGAAGTTATTAGGAGCCACCAAGAATTGATTCCAATCTGTTTGGCTTTCTCTTCTTCTTCTTCTTCTTCTACTCTTCTTCTATTCGTTCTTCTTCTTCTTCTCTTCTTCTTCTTCTTCTATCTTCTTCTTCTTCTTCTTCTTCTTTTCTGCTTCTCTTCTTCTTTCTTCTTCTTCTCTTCTTCTACTTCTTCCTTCTTCTTTCTTCTTCTTCTTCTTCTTCTTCTCTTTTCTCTCTTCTTCTTCTCTTTCTTCTCCTCTTCTTCTTCTTCTTTCTTCTTCTTCTTCATTCTTCTTCTTCTTAATTATCGTCTTCTTTTCCTTCTTCTATCTTCTTCTGCATTACCTCTCTCTTCTTTGTCTTTCTTTTCTTATCTATCTATCTCTCTTTGTCTTTCTTCTTCTTCTTCTTCTTCTTTCTTTTTTCTTCTTCTTCTCTTCCTTATCTCCATACATACTCATTCCTCAACTTCTCCATATCACACTGTTCCTCTCCCATCTTCAATCCATAATTATGAGCCACCAGATTTTCTTACGATAGAGCCTATTCCAATTAACATTATTTTCATTTATTTGGAATTTCATATATTTTTCACATTTATTTATTGAGTTATGTTAATAATGAATAGAAATAAACTCTTAGTTAATTAAATTGCAAATGGCCACAGCTCTTTGCACATTCTCTTTTAATAACTTTTTGTTGCATAAACCCGATTCCTTTTCTGCAAAGATATTTTTTTTAAACCAATGGTTTGCTTTAAATATTTTAAAATTTTAATTATAATGATAAATAATAATAATTCTTCGGTAACAGTGTAGTTAAATTTTGAAATAGTTTGCCCCCGGATATGATGTCTAGTAGAATACACTTAAAAATTATTTTGATGAAATAACTTTAAAATTCATTGAAAGGTTGCAATCGACTGACTAGTACTCAAAACATGTGAACCTAAAGGACACTGGGTTTTAATCATCAAAAACAGCAATATTCAATTTAGTTTAAAAGTTTTAGTTCAGAGATATTCTTTATTTTCTTAATTTCATAAAAATTGGCCATTATCATTGATACATTTTTATGTGTATCCATCTCTATTTGTATTAGTATTTGTAGTTCAATTGAGACTCACGCTCCTAAATCGACTCCATCTCCTTCCTGTTGGGTTAGATTCTTTTGGACAGTGTTGATTGCCCATTAAATAAGATTCTTATGTCAATGGAGTTTTTTTAGCTTTTTTTTTAGTGATTTTTTAGTTGTATTACATCCCTTTTAAGCTTACTGAAATCTTTGGATTTTATTTCAGATTTTTCCTCACAATGAAGCACACTTTGCTTTACTTGAAAGTATTAAAAATGAAGACTTGGATCAAGAGTCATCTATAAAGTCAGAATTGAGAGAATTAGATATTGAATCGTTTGATGAAGAGGAAGTCAACATTGAAATCATAAAATCTGAAAATCCAACCATGATTGAGAAGTCACGTGCTCAACTTGTGAAGGTGTGTTAAATTTTTTTTTTTTTGTTGAAATGAAAAGTTAAATTTTTTTTTTATTGATTAAAACAATAATATAGGATTGTCATCATTATTCTTTATATTATTATTATTATTATTATTATTATTATTATTATTATTATTATTATTATTATTATTATTATTATTATTGAATTTCTTATTTTTTTCATAGGAATTTACGAGTCTGAAAAATGTTTCTTTATTGTTGAATAAAATAAAAACCAATAAGTTTCATTGAACAAATGGAGTCAGTTCTATTGTTATCATATTTGTAATTTTGAAATCGGTTAAATAATAAAAAGGCTCTAAATAACTTAAATAAATTTATGTATATAATTTTTTGTTGGTCTTCCACCAATGACCAAAAATTGCCATTTCTAATTCATCGATGAACCAATTCATAATTGCCCATCAATTGTACTCATGTTTTTTGAATTGCTTTTCGTCTCAAACTACATATATCTCTTGTTACTTAGTATTTTATCCTGGGATCATGCAAGAACTATTCTCCACTTTGTCAAAAACTCAATTATCCAATAATTTTTCTGGTTTCTCTTTCTGCGTATTTTGGCACTGCGCCAAAAAGAAAATTCTCATTCTGGTTCTTTCTCTTTCCTTCTGTTGATTTCTCAGACAACTCCATCACTGTCAAAACATCTGCCTAAATTGACCACTTTGCTCAGATAGCTTCTAATTCCATTTTAAATTACTCTGACGCTATTCCTTCTTCTCCACTTCCACCTCCCTCCAGTTCATTTATTTCTAGCATTGTAAACTTCTCTTCCCCTACATATAAGGTCCTCATTAGTATACTCGTGAAGAATGTGAGGACTCAACGTCCGCTATGTGACCTAAACAGGCTTTTCGACTTTACTTAAGGCCTTAATCTCTCTCCTCTCTCTCTCTCTTTCTCTTCCTCCTCTCTCTCTCCTCTCTCCTCTCTATACCTCCTTGTCTCTTCCATCCTTCTGTCTCTCATCCCTCCACATCTCTCTCTCTCTCTTCTCCTTTTGCTCTTCCTTCCTCTCATCTACGTTCTTTTGTTTTGTTCTGCTACTTTCTTTCTTGCTTTTATTTGTCTTTGTTTGCCTCTCGGTGTCTTGTTCTTCAGCTTCCTTTGTTTTCGTGTCCTTCTATTATTTTGCTTTGTCTTATTTCCCATATTTGTTCTGTCTCTCTCACTTTCTTCTTTTCTCTATTTTCTTCTTATTTCCTCTCTTCTGCTCTTACTCTTCTCATCTTTCTTCACCTTCATCCATTTCATTACCCCTCTTTGCTTCCGAGCTCATTCCCTACTTCACCTCTCCCTTAGCCCTTTCTCCCCCCTTCTTCTCCTCCTTCCTTCTACCTCCTTCCGCTCCTCTCTCACTCTCTCTCCTCTCCCTCCTACTCCATCTCCCTCTCCCTCTTCCTCTCCCTTTTCTTCCCCTTTCTCCATATCTCTCTTTTCCTTCTCTCTCTCTAAGTTCTCTCCTCACTACTTTTTCTTTCTTCTTCTCTCTTTTCACTCTCTTCTCTTCCTTCTCTTTGTTCTATCAATTCTTTATACCCTCTCATGCCACTCTTCTCCTCCTACTACTCTACCATCCCTACACCACCCTCACACACTACACTACCTACCATCATTCTCCCTCATCTCTCTCTCTCTACTACTCTCTCTCTTACTATTCATACTCCTGCTCTCTTTATACTTACTCTATCTCTCTCTCTCTTTATTTCGTCTTAAGTCTCTGCCTCTCTTCTCGATCTCTCTCTCTCCTCTCTCTCTCTCTCCTCTTCTCTCTCTCTCTCTCTCTCTCTTCTCTCTCTTCATTCCTCTCCTCTCTCTTACTCTCTCTACTCTTACTCTCTCTCTCTCTCTCTTCTCTCTCCTATCTCTCTCTACTTCATCATCTCTACTCTCTCCTCTCTCATCTCTTACTCTCTCTATCTTATTTCCTCTGCTACAATATCTTATTATTAAAATATATATATATTAATATAATATATATATATAGATAATATATTATATTATATATATATATATAATATATATATAATTAATATATATTATATATATATATATATATTAATATATATATATTATATATTATATATATATATATATATATTTAAATATATATTATTATAATATATATATATAAATATATAATATATATATATTAGCGGATGTTTATACCGGAACTACCTTGGGATAAAAGTTCCTCGGAACTTTATATATAATATTATATTACCCAACAATAGAAACAACATACCCTTTATTTATATAAGGTATGTCCTTTAAATTTTTTGCAGGAGAAAGATCGTACTATATATATATATTATCTGTACACGCTAGATATATTATATATATATATATCTTCTAATCAGTTGTTAATTCTGAGGTTATTATTCATGAAAGTACTCATAGGTTCCAACTTATTATTAGTGATAAGGATTTAAATAGAGAATCTAACTATACGATATTATTTAATATTCACAATACAATGGGTATTATATATATATATGGGTAAGCAATATATATACGTATTATATTTACCTATTACAACCTCAAATATCCCTGCACATATTTCATATAATATAATAACTATAAATAAACTTCTATATAATATTTTTTTTAATATATATAGTAAATGAAGAAAATTAATTTTTTTCTTATGTTATTTTCAATTTTTATATAATTATGATTTGCATGCAATATTAAAAAGATTTCTTTTCATATATTTTGTTTTATATATAGTGTTAATAATTAGTTTACAAATTATTATATGAAAGTAATTTATTATCATAATAAATTAAATTATATAATAATATTTACTAATACTAATAATAATATAAATAATAATAAATAATAATTAAATAATAAAAATATAATAATATATTATAAATAATTAAATATTATTATAATGTTAATTATATTTTATTTATTCCCATAAAGGTCTTATTGGGGACTCGTAGAGTTAATTAAGTACTATACTGGTTCGAATTATTTAATAAATATTTTTTCATATATACTAATAAGTTTTATCTGGATAAATAAGGTTATTAAGAGTCCGTAACTACGATACTTCATAGAATCTTTTTCTTCAGTTCAATTTTTCATTATATATATAATTCTTATTTATAATTGCTATAATCATAATCTAGTAAGATAAAGTAATAATACACGACAAATCACATTATCTATATACAATACTGAATTTTTTTTAAGAAATAAGGCACTCTATTTAAGGGAAAAAGTGTTCATTTGCATTCCTTGATGTGAATGATATATAAGTTTCCTCACTATATATGATTATAAATACCCGTACTTAGTTAAGATATATTATTATATAGTCACCGTAGTACATATATATAAGGTCGGAATATACCAAGTAGTTTACTAGGCTACTCAAAACCTGGCTTTTAATAAAATAATGTAAGTATATATATATATATATAGGTTTATCCGATACATATACATATATATTATTATATATTATATAATATATATATTATAATATATATATATTTAATATATATATATATATATATATATGATAATATATATATATATATATATATATAATATATAATATATATATATTTATATTATATCTGTATATACATTTTATTAGCTATGTCTATATTATAATATATATATATTATATATATATTAAATGGTTTTCTATAATGAGGTGCTAAAAAATGCTAAAATTATGTAATGATAATAGTGAGCGTAGTAATAGTTAAATATATTATATATATATATAATGATAGTGGAATGATTAATATATTAATTAATAACTATATATAGTATATATAAATAATATAATATGTGTGTGTGTGTGTGAGTGTGATTTATTTGTATCACTTGAATCAACTATTATAGAATGTAGAATATAGAATAGGGTTTATAGTTTATAACATTAATATAGCTAATCGATCATATAAATGATAACAAATTGCCGCTATTATAAGTTTGTATATAGATTTCAATCATATATTTATATCATTTATATATAATAGAAATTATGTAAATATGTAATATTAGTTTATTTAATAAGTTTTTATTATAACAACAGTCCTTTACAATAATGAATGTATATTAAATTTTCTAGTAATCAATCGACGTGATCGATGAATCGCATGTCTAAGGTTATTTTGAAGACTAAAAATAAAATATTATTATAAAATTTTTGTTTAACAAACATACCAATGGGTAACTATGTTTGATAAATTATTGAAAACGTAGTTTATATTTAAATATTTAATTATAAATTTTTTAACCTTTTGTACTATTTACATAATGAAAAAAGATTACATCTTGTAGATATGCATAATATATATAGTAATATATATTATATATACTATATAGATATATATATATATATGCATTATATATATAATATATACTAGTAATGATAATATATATAATATATATATTATGATATTATAGTATAGGTTAATTATATATAATCTAATAATAATATAATTAATGAAGAGGTAAAGTAATGTTAAGATATGTGGAGATTTTGAACTACGTATACTATTACTCCTTTTGTAAGTTATAAAAATTAGGAAGGTATCTTGTAATTAGCATAGTAGATTCTAGTAGGAGTTTTACGTTTATAGGTGGTAAAGTGAGTAATTTACATAATAGTACCTTTTAATATAAGATGGTGCACGTATTATATCATTTTATTAGTTAATGATTATATTTATATATATATTTATATAGTGATTGAGACTTAAGATTCATATGTGATATAGGTTAGACAGCAGAATTTTTTGATGTAAGGTTCGATATTTGAGTAAGTCGTAGTTTATGTTTGATAGGTCTTCTTGATTAAAATCATTTGTTCATCACTAATTACAGTTAATTAGTTTGTGTAGGCATATTTATATATATGGACTATATATAGACTGCTAAGGGGATATTATGTATTAATTGCATTATAAGATGTTAATATTAATTATGTAAGTGAGTTGGAGGTTTGGATAAGATTGCTATATTATGAGAGTGAAAGAGCTTAATGATTTAGAGGAAGTAGTCTTAATGTAATATATATATTGAATGAGTTAAAGTTTTGTAAGGATTTATTGTTTATACTATTATGTGGATAGTGTAGAGATAATAGTAGTGGACAGGTGAGGGGATATAATATATATATAATATATAAGTTGCTTGTTTAGGTTCGGTGGTAGGTTTGTAGAATTTATTTTTATTAGCTTTTTATAATAGTGATAAACTTTTGATAGTGTAGGTTGGATTAGATAGTTTTTTGTAATTATTGATTGTAATGATATTATTTAATTATTCATTATGAAGAAGTACTCAACTGTATTGGTGGATTTTCAATTTTAGAGCGTTAAGAAAGCTCTTAGGAAAGGTAAAGAGAGAGGATAGACACCAGATTTAATTACATGTTGAGAATGTGTGGTAAGTACCAGATGTGAATGTATAAAGATAGGTTGGAATGATAGGTTTTTCGATAAAACGCTAAAGAGATAGGGTTTAGGGCTATGTTATGTTATCTCATAAGAGAGGAGTATAGTATTCATAAGGAAATAGGTTATAGATAAGGTATAGATCATTGTTTATGAGCTCATGTAAATTTATATTATTATAGGGTTGGATAGAGTTATTGATGTAGTCAAGTAAAGAGAGGTTGTAGGTATTTGTGTTAAGGTGAGTGGTAGAATAACATAAATATACATCCTACATAGCTGAAAGTTCAATGTGGGTTTAGGACAGAGGAGTGGTGTGGACTTAAATAGGTAAAAAGGTTCTAATAGTTCCATAAATATGTTAAAAAAGGAATTTGGGGGGATGAAGGGGAGATCCATGCTTAGAATCACTTTCATGTTTTACTGTAACTGGAGTTAGTTAAAATGTGAGTAAAGAAATATAATGTGTTAATCAAGAGGTGAGTAAAATATATTATGTTATGAGGGTAAGATGAAAAGTGTATTGAAATCTAGGTTGAGTTATATATGTTTGTTTCTTAAAGATCTTTCTGAATAGAGAGTATGGCTCAAAAAAGGACGGAAATCATGACTACTTATTATATATATATACTAGTTAAAAAGGGAATATATAATATATATATAAGAAAAAATATACAGTAGCGTTAAAACTCGAGAAAGTGATATTGTTAATGAGGTACAACAATGTTTGAGTTGATGATTATTTTTGTATAAATTATAAAAGTCTTTCAGAGTTTTTTAGTGGGAGGGTAGATAAATATTAGAGTCCATATAAGTAATGGTTTTAGATTGTTATGGACTAAGCACATGAGTGACGAGGTTATTATAGAGTTAAACTGTATAGCATTGATGTTCGGAGATTATATGAGTATACTTGATACAGGGATGTTGTTTTTTATAATGTGTTAAAGGTACAACTTTGAACGTAAGTGTATACGGGGAAGGTTAGGTTTTAGATCAGGAAGAAGTTGGGGTGATCTTTAATGTAATGATGAATTTAAGTTTTGTGTATTGTAAAGTGTTATGTGTGAATATTTTGGAAAGAGGTATTTATTAATAATTATATTTAAAAGTGATTATAACTTATTTTAAAAATGTAAGTGTTAAAATACATAGTATATATATTTGTTATGATATAGATATATAACATAATCTCATATTATTAGTTATTAATATATATATATGAGATATAATGAAGATTTCTCCCTTTATTACAGATTCTTATTAATATATTACCAAATTTACTACTTAATCTTGTTACATTAAAAATTTATACATATAAATATTTTTATTATATAAATTTGTTGCATAAGTTAGATCTATTATAAACTAAAAAAAAAAAAAATTTTTTAATAAATTTTTTAATTATTTAAATCTTTCTAAATAAAATCTGAAAAATTTCACAGAAATTTAAGGACCGAAAGCTTACGAAAATTAACATTTATGGAAGACTGATTTAGTGAATGAGAATAACTTTTTAAGATATAAGATATATTCTATAATAATGCCTTCTATGTAGAAAAGGTTTGGAGTATTATTTTACTATATATATATATATATACTATATATTATTAAACAGATTATATATAGATATGTGTTAATATATAGATATCAGTTATAACACAATATATAAGTGCTAAATATATTTATCTATGAATTAATTAAAATACTCTTCCATTAATTATTTGATCAATTTATTGATATAATATACTAATATTATATATTCAAACTTTGATATAATAATGAATATAATAGTATCGGAATATATATATATTATATATATAATATATATACTATACTTATATATATATAATATATATATATATATATTCATATTAAAAGAACAAATGTATATACTAGAATTGCGCGCATGTTCTTTCTCTCTTTTTCTCAACCTGTATTTTACTCTCCTTCTACTCTCACCAAAGTGATGTGGCGAGGGGACTACTAGAGGTGTTTGAACTATTGTGTTATCACTGAAGATGCGCAAATCGTGGGAAGACACAAAATAAAAAAGCACACCTACTATAAGAGATCACCCTAGATCATATATGATATATAGATGAACCATGACTAAAACTAGTCGAATAAAGAAAGTTAACTAAGCTATATATATATACTTAAACTGCTATATATGTACCATTAATTAGTGAGATGTCCTTACTCGAGTCACAGATACAGAAAATCCAACCCTATAGTAGACATGATCATGAGGACTCGACACGGGACCCTCACTATAATGGTTAAAATCGTCAATATTGTAAGGGTTCATCCCCTGGCCTCAGGTGGGCCCCCTCACTATGCCCCCATACAAAACCAAACCCCTAGACCATTCTCGTTATACGCTTAATTTAACATGCTCAACCTTTATTCTATCCGCCTCATCTAGCCAAACGTCACATTTTCTCTCTCTTTACAGGACAGTTCGTCTTACACACGAAACTTACTAAAAATTACCAACTTTCTCTCGTGTCTCCCATGAGCCTGAGTCGTTCCCAACCCCTCACCTACACATCATCACCAACTAACAATCCGCTTAACCAATGCAGGTTACATCTCCTCATACCTATTAAACTGAAGGTAAAAACCATTCAGTCTAAAACATGACTTTAAACAGATTTTCGATACATTCTCGAGTCACCCTACAATTACCCTTTCTTCCATATCACACTACAACACAGACTAAACATGTGCCCACATTCTTGTCTAACGTAACGTGAGACCTATCTCACTATGTCTCACTCTCTTTCATATGTATTCTAGATACTTCTCATCTACAGACAAAAAGACAATTCGATCAACGCCTATTTAATATCGATGTGCAATAATTTAAAAAAAACTCTAGGTTTGAAAGAAAATAGAAACTCCTCGAATACACAATAGATCTCATTAAGGAACACATATAATAATCTACCCAGGAAAAATGACGTTCACAACGAGTCATGAGAGATCTAACAGCTAGCTCAGATTCTCCGATTATATTTCACTCCACTCAAAAATTTTTCTGAACAGAATTAAGAATTCATGGTCCAATTTTTAGGTGGGCTGTAATGGGGTCCCAAAGTGTTTACTTCACACAAAATATTCGTTCTCCCACTTATTATACTCTCGTCTCTCTAGTGAAATAGAATATCAATGTTTATGACACGTCAATGGACCTTGTTTTAAAGGAGACGATCACTATTCAATGTCCAAAGAGCTTTCGCTATATAGACAAATTCTTCTACTATCTCTTATACAAACTGGAATATCTGAAATCGTTCAATTGCTATCTGCTATCAAAACTATCTTTTTGGGATTTTGACTCGGCCATTTCTAAATTTATCTAACTTCAGCCTACTTTCTTCCTAACTGATTCTACATTCTCTTAAGCAAATTCTGTTTCGCGAATTCTAGACATTCAGATTCGCCACTCTTTCGCTTCTTCATTCCTCTAATTACAACCGTGAATCAAAAGAGAAAAACTATTAAATCGCCTAGTAATATTCTAGGGTCATAACACTACAAACCAATAAACATGATTGTTCCTATATTGGGTTTTAGTATACGACACCATATGAGATGACTGTTACAGGATCTAGAACAATCTTCACGCATAGATTTGAAGAGTGTCTACTCTAACTACATGTACCATCAAAGCCATATAACCTTAGTTAACTCTTTATACCCATACGTTTACTTTACAAATGCCTCATTCAACTATTTTTATACCATCAATATACCTCCTTATGCCAAATTCATCATATCTTTATCATTACATAATCCTTTACTTATCAAAATCATCTAATTATATATTAATATATTATATATATATATTAATATATATATATATATATATAAAAAAGTATTTAAAGTTGTAAATATCAGATTGAATATATATATTATATGAATATATAAGGTAATATAATAATAAAGAAACTAATATATATTACTAATTATATATATATAATATATATATGTAATATATATATTTAATATATATTATATTATATATTAGATATAATATTATATTAATGTTAATATAATATTATTAATTAATATATATATATTATTAAATATTCTTAAATATTTATTAAGGAAACTCTCTCCAATTTTATAATTATAGAATTGTAATATGTATATATATATAATATATATATATATATTATATATATATATATCACTATATATATTAATATATATCATTGTATAGAAATATGAAAAATTTTCGAGATGATTTAAAAAAAAGAGCATGTATATCATGATATATATATTAATAATTAATTAATAGTATTATTAATATACTACCTAATATATATATTTACATATACCGTAAAACCAGTTAATATCTCTAATAAAAGAGTGATTAAAAAGGAATTAAGAGAATGGCGGGTACGAAACAAACAATTAAAACATTATACAATTTATATGATTTATGATCTGGAACAGTTAATCTTTCCATCAACGCGGCGGCTACGCCTCGAGCAAGGATCAAAGTAAGTGAATTACAGCTTTATTAAGCAACGCTTAAACTAAATTTTTTATTTTTTCCGAATATATTAATGTTTCGAAACGTAAAAAACTGTTAATCTCATAAATTAATATATTATATTTCATTAATGCCATATCTAATTATTGTGATTAAAAAACTATCTTATTCAAGATATATTATAAGCGATTATAAATTTTTTCAAAGACTACAACTTAATATTAAATTATTACATTAATTCCCTAATCATAAATAATTAATATTATTATCATTTAACATTATTACTACCCAAACTGAATTTTTTTAAATTTTGTTGACCAGCGTAAATAATAATAAAAAAAATATAAGTATCAATAAAACTTCTTTATCAAAATCTCCCATTATATTACTTCAACTGGAACTTCTTTATTTGGTAAGTATTTAAATGCTGATAATTTCTAAATATGTTGATTAATTAGTAATAAAAAGCGGCTTCAAGCTTCAATTATGGTTAGCAATATGCACTTCACTTACAATACCGATAATATACTCAAAAATTTTGCAAACTCTTTGTAAGGTATATATATATAATAATAAAATTTCATGACAGTATTTATTAGTGAGTATTTATATAATTAGTGATTATTAGAGGCATTGTATTATATATATAATAATGAATGGAAATATTTATATTTTATTAATTATAATATTAAATCCATATTATAAATAATTTAGTAAATAAATAATATAATCTATAATAATAATTTAACATAATTTATAACATCTAAGCTAGTTGTATTACATTTTGATGATGCAACGTATAAACTAACTATACATACACATAAAGGTATCCGTATAAGAGACACTACTCACCTTAGAGAGATATAATATATAAATAATATATATATATATATATATATTATAAAATATATATATATATAATATATATATATATTATATATATTAAATATTAATATATTAATATATATAATATATATAAATAATATATATATATATATTATATATATATATATATATATATATTATATATTTATTATATAACCTCTGAAGGGGGATTCACTGCCCTCTAAATGTAAAAAAGTTATACACTAGAAAATATAGATAAGCATATTAAAAAATATTCATTGTAGTAGTGATCTTATTTCCAATAGTTTTGCATCTGATTGATTCAATGATCAATTGAACTAGTTTGAGACTCACCAAAAAATTAACAAAATTAGTATTATTAGAGTGACGCGAGTTCTGGTGTTGGGCGAACTAAACACTTTTTACATAAGTTTCTTTATAAACTAAGATATATACTCAATAGAGAGTGAGAATCACTCAATTGCGTAAACAAAACTAGGGTAATAGCACAGTTTGAATACACACTTCAAATTTAATTAATCTATGGTCTATCCACAGGGTCCAAATTCTTAGGGATTGTTATCATTTTGATACACTATTATATTTCCAATAGTTTTGCATGTTCAAACCATCATGGACGTATTAGTTTCAAGAACGACAAACATGATGAATGCAAAAGGCGTTATGTAATCGATTACAAACTAATCACACGTATAAAAAAAGGAAGTTAATTTAAAAGGGATTGTAACGCAAAAACCCAAAAATTAGATGTCGAAGAAAAAAAAATCGACAATAAAGCCAAGAATAGTATGTTAAGATGCCTAATCATAGCTGTCATAATAGAAATTTCTAAAAAAAACATGTTTAATCATATTACTTTATTAGCAACAATATATTAA
>JABUQX010071580.1:17500-22500 GCA_015478945.1 Trachelipus rathkii | reverse complement strand
CTGTTTTAACTCATGTTTTACTGCTTTAACTCACATATTTATTAACATTACATACCTTAAAGCAATATTTTGACCTGGAATTAGGCTTAAATCGCACCGGGATACAAAAAGGCTTATCCTAAATTTAGGGCTAAAGTAGTTATTTCAACACATTTTACAGAGAGAGGTCAGTTTCGTATCTGTAAGGAGTGCGGGTTGTTGTGTTTTCTCGTGTTGGATTGTCAATGTACATAGATATAATAATAATAAAAGAAAGAAAATCCGAATTATCTAAAAAACTTTTAAATATTTTTAGTTAACATCGAACGAATAATATAAATGTAAAGTGAATAATTGTTATTTTTAAATAAGAACTTAGAAAGATTTTTAATAAATACATGTTATGTTAGCAGAGAAAAACTTATTTTTTTTATTTTTATACTTATTACATGGCTAAAGAATGATGTAAAGCAGGTAAGTCAATTAGAACAAAACGTGGCATAGCTTTGTGTAGAGGGGTGCTAGGGCTTGACCTTACTGATTTACTGATTTATTGCTTTAAGGTACGTAAAATATATGTTTTTAATAAAATTTCATAAAATTTTAGTAAAAGTTATTTTAAAACTTGATAGTTATAAAATTTATAAACAAAAAGTATTAACAGTTAATAATAAATTCTTTGTTCAAAGATAATGATTGATTTATTATAGAAGTTTTAAGAAACTTTGAAATAATTTTAGTTATATTTGAATGAGTAATATAAATGTACGTGTTTAATTAAAACATAAAATGTTTTAATAAATTATACGTTATATGTGTAAGTGAGTGTGCGTGTCTTTTGGACCTCTTCTGCGTGTTTCTAAATTGTCGGAAAGTGTAAGTAAATGCTGTGTGTGACGTGTAAAGTAAATCTGTTGTGTGTAAAGTAAATCTGTGTGTAAGTAAATCTGTGTGTGTAAGTAAATCTGTGTGTGAGTGTAAGTAAATCTGTGTGAGTGTAAGTAAATCTGTGTGTGAGTGTAAGTAAATCTGTGTGAATGTAAGTAAATCTGTGTGTGAGTGTAAGTAAATCTGTGTGAGTGTAAGTAAATCTGCGTGTGTAAGTAAATCTGTGTGTGTGAAGATTTATGACTTTAGTGTAAATGTAAAGTGTCTAAGGGGTAAATGTAAGTGTCATAGTGAATGTGTGTACAGTGTAAGTGTGTCTGCGTGTGTATAAGTGTAAATGTAAGTGTCTATGGGTAAATGTAAGTGTCATAGTGAATGTGTGTATAAGTGTCATAGTGAATGTGTGTATAAGTGTAAGTGTGTGTGTGTGTGTGTGTGTGTGTGTGTGTGTGTGTGTGTGTGTGTGTGTGTGTGTGTGTGTGTGTGTGTGTGTTAAATGATAATAACAACAGGAATGAAGTTAATAACACACTAAGTATAATAATAATAAAAATAAAATAATAATAATAAAATAATAAAAGTAAAATAATAAAAATAAAATAAAAAGAATAAAAAGAATAAAAATAAAATAAAATAAAAGAATAAAAATAAAAAGTATTAAAAACAAAATAAAAAAATGATAAAAGAAAAACTATAATGTTTAATAAAATATACGAGTTTAAAACAGTAAAAACAATATGAGTTAAAGCAGTAAAAACATGAGTTAAAGCAGTAAAAACATGAGTTAAAGCAGTATAACACATTGAGTTAAAGCAGTAAAACATGACGTTAAAGCAGTAAAACATATGAGTAAGCCAGTAAAACATGAAGCTCAAAGCAAGTAAAAACATATGATTAAAGCGAGTAAACAGTTTAAACAAAAAGCCATTACCTAACCCCCTTGTTGCTATGTAACACCTCTATTGATTTTCTGATTTACTGCCTTTAAGGTAGTAATGTTATAAATATGTGAGTTAAAGCAGTAAAACATGAGTTAAAACAGTTAAAACAGTAAAAAAAAAGCATACTAACCCCCTTGTTGCATGTAACACTCTATTGATTTACTGAGTTTTTACTGGTTTTCACGTGGATATCTAGTGGTAATGTTAATAAAATATGGTGAGTTAAAAGCAGTAAAGCAGAGAGTTAAAGAAGACAGTAAAGCAGAGAGTTAAAAACAGTAAAGCAGGTAAAACAAAAGCAAACTAATCCCTTAGGTGTTAGGTAACACCTCTATTGATTTACTGATTTACTGGCTTTAAGGTATGTAATGTTAAAATAAAATATATGAGTTAAAGCAGTAAAGCAGAGAGTTTAAAACGCAGTAAAGCAGATAGTAAAGAAAAAAAAAAAACAGTAAGCAGTGAGTTAAACAGATAAAATATGAGTGTATAAAGCAGTTTTTAAAACAGTAAAACAAAAGCATACTAATCCCTTAAGGTGTTAGGTAATAACACCTCTATTGATTTACTGATTACTGCTTTAAGGATGTAAAGTAATATGTTTTTAATAAAAGTTCGTACAATTGTAGTAAAATTAAAATGATTATATAATCAGGCCACTTTGCGCTTTTCTTTCTTACATACAATCTTTTAAAAATTTATAAATTAAAAAGTATTAAGTAAAAAATATAAAAAAATTCTGTTAATTGAGTTACAGTTTTAGGTTCGCGAAAATGTTTTTAATAAAAATGTTTAAGTATGAAATAAAAATGAATGACTCATAGTATATTTGAAAAGAAATTCTTTGAAATGTTTAAGTATGAAATAAAAATGAATGACTCATATTATATATATTTTTCATTCCCGCAGGAATATTGCGCCTGCGGGCGCACGCGGCGGGCGGGAACGCGGAAATATTGCGCCTGCGGGCGCACGCGGCGGGCGGGGACGCGGCGGGTCGCACCTGCGGGTGCGGGTTGTCAGCCTTCGCGCGGAGGGCGCATGCGGCGCCCTGATGGTACGCTTATGAACTAGGGGAAGACATCAATATTAGCTCTGTTCTATGATGTTGGGTAGAAAAGTCTAGAAAAGGTTAGAAAATGTATCAAAGATGACTCATCAAAGATGAAGGCATCAAAGATGACGTCATCAAAGATGAACCTTCAAAGTTGAGGCATCAAAGTTGAGGCATTTATGATGGAGCATCAAAGTTGGGGCATCAAAGTTGAGGGCTCAAAATTCGAGTGTGGGAGTGTAAGTGTAAGTGTATCTGCGTGTGGGTGTGAATTGTAAGTGTATATGGTTTAATGGTAAGTGTCTATGGAGAGTGTAGGCTGTATATGGTTCATAGTGTGTAAAGTGTCATAGGAATGTGGTTATAAGTGTCCATAGTGTTATGTGTAGTAGGTGCGTGTGCAAGTAAATAATATATATTATATATATATATATTATATATTATATATATAATATATATATATATATAATATATAATTATATATATATATAATATAATTATATATATGATACGGCTA
Organism: Trachelipus rathkii; assembly: GCA_015478945.1. Classification (NCBI taxonomy): domain Eukaryota; kingdom Metazoa; phylum Arthropoda; class Malacostraca; order Isopoda; family Trachelipodidae; genus Trachelipus; species Trachelipus rathkii. The sequence continues at coordinate 19,121 of JABUQX010071580.1, read as the reverse complement.
TAAGGTGGTAGAAAAATACTAACTCATAGTAGGAAGGGCATCCTAGCAACTTGTAAAATTTACACCAAGCGGTTCCTGCATACCTTATACCTAGGGATTAAGACCACCATATTAGGCTTATTTTAGGCTAGGGGACAGGCTAGAAAAGGCTTGAAAAAAAGTTTGGCACTCAGTTGGCACTATGTGGCGCACTCACTTGGCACTATGTAGCACCTCACTGGGCACTCATTGGCACTCACTTGGCACTCTTGGCACTCATTGGCACTCACTTTGCATGCACTCACCTGGCACTCACCCGGCACTCATAGAATAATCATAGAACACTAATAGAACATCACTAGATACATACGTTCAAGTTAGGAAAACGAAATATGTGGAGGTGGGCCACTGAGTGGGCAAAAAATTGGCGGGGCCAAAAATTGACCATGGTATTGGCAAGGTTCAAGGCCGAAATTATCATGGTCAAACAAGGTGGTGAAGACATCAAAAAGGGGCTAAAGCCCCTAAAGGAAGGCCAAAGAATTACCGTGGGTCAAAATTGACCCATTGGTATCTGCAAAGGCTTTGGAGAAAAGGTCAAGGACAAAAAAAGGTAAAGACATCAAAAAAATAGGGCTAAGCCCCTAAAGGGGGGCCAAAAATTAGGGTGGGCCAAAATTGACCCATGGAGGACAAAAGGGTTGGTCGAAAAAAGGTCACGGTGGGGTACGTACAACGGTTGCTTACGCAACCGTTTGGCGCAAAACCCATCTTCGTAGGGTTGCAAAAAATTAGGCGTTGCCAAAAAATTAGGGTGCCAAAAAAATTAGGTTTCCAAAATGACCCAATGGCAAAGACCAAAGGGGTTGGTCGAAAAGGTCAAGGCCAAAAAGGTCAAGGCCAAAAAAAGTTCAAGGTCAGGTAAAAATTCGAACGCCAAAAAAGGTCGCGGTCAAAAAAGGTCAAAAAAGGTCAAGGGCAGGTAAAATCAAGGCCAAAATTTAGGTCCAATATGGCCCTAATACTACTGATGCCATTATGGAATTCTGGACATAATCGATTTTTGTTTCTCCTTGTTGCTTGAAGTTTTTGCTATTTTTAATGATAAATGATTCCGTTAGCGGGCCCTACTACTCATTGATGTAAAGTAGTGGGGTTATTCGGTCTATATTAATGATGTGGTTGAATGTTGATCTATGGCTTGTGAGGGCAGAGTTTACATTATCCATTCTCAAATCATGCCTGTGTTGGTAAGCTCTCCTGTTAAAATCATGAGTTTCCCCAGCATAGACTAGGTTGCAATTATTGCAGGGGACTGTGTAGATACATTGTGTGCTGTTTTTTGTGGAGTTTCTGTTCGGAAGGAAAATCTTTTTTAATGGTAGAGTGTTAGAGGGTGTTATGACAATATTTTTTGGGATAATATTTTGTATGTTTTTTGGGGGGATATGGGGAAGGGGGAGAAAGGATTTTTGTGAAGTGTCAGTAGTATTTATTGGGTTATAAAATTTGTTTTTTGCTTTTTTGAGGGCTTTGGTTATTATATGATGTGGATAAGAGAGTTTTTTAAAATTAGAAAACAGAAATTTAATTTCATTTTGTAGAAAGGGAGGAGAACAAATACGGAGTGCACGTAAGAAGA
>JABUQX010071580.1:5000-10000 GCA_015478945.1 Trachelipus rathkii | reverse complement strand
ATATATATATATATATACTATATATATATATATATATATATATATATATATATATATATATATATGTATATATTATGTAAAATTGAAACAAAAAGCGTAAGAATCATCGCGTGATTAAACATTTGTTTGTTCTTAATATCTATCTCATCATGTCATATCAACTGCCAACAAACAATTTTGTCAGCAAAGGCTACTGTAATACATGGCACACACATGAAGAAGATTAATAAAACAAGATAAGATATATGTTATATAATATATATATATATATATATATATATATATATATAAACTATCGCCTGTTTGCAAACAGCACAGAGATTCAGATCCACTGAACCACTGTCACGATGTCTTCCATTTAGTCACTACAAAACGATCACGATCAAGAAAAACATGAGTTCAATGTAAATAATGATTATCAACTAATATTTGTCTATCTATATATATTACATATATATATATATATTTACATATATATATATTTATAAGACTAATTTACACTTGTCATCCAAAGATATTCAGATATTTATATCCATAAAAGCGCAAGATATCTGAAAGTTAAAACAGATACATATCTGTCTATGAGGGAGGATATTCCTGGTGTGAAGTTATGTTGGATGGGAGCAACTGAAAAAAAGTGTCTGAGTTTAAATATTTAGGATATACGTTGGATGAAAAGAGAACGGATGATGCAGTGTAGTAGGGAAATTGTGAATGGTAGGAAGGTGGCTGGTGCAATTAAATCCTTTGTAGATGTAAAAGGACTAAGTCTTGTGTGCGCTAGGGTCTTACACGAGAGTATGTTGTTATCTGTGTTAATGTCCAGTAGTGAAACTATGGTCTGGAATAAGAGGTATAGATCTAAAATACAATGGGTTCAGATTATTATAATTACGTGTGAAAAGAATTGATAAAATGAGGAATGAATGCATTAGGGAGTTATGTGGTTTGAATAAAGAAATAAAGAAGAAAATAAATGAAAGTACATTGAGATGATTTGGTTATGTAGAAAGAATGAATGACATTAAGTTGGTCAAGCTGATATATAGTGGTGTGTGTGTGTTGGGAATCGACCGGCTGGCAGACAGAAGGAAAAGTGGATTGGGTCAGCAAATGAGAGTATGTTGTTACCTGTGCTAATGTATAGTAGTGAGACTATGGTCTGGAATAATAGGTATAGATCTAAAGTACAAAGTGTTCAGATGGACAACCTTAGGGGTGTGTTAGGTGTGAGAAGAATTGATAAAATGAGGAATGAACGTATTAGAGAGTTCTGTGATGTGAAGAAAGGGGTAAATGAGAGAATACATTAAAGTGCGTTGAGATGGTTTGATCATATGGAAAGGATCGATGATAGTCGGTTGGTTAAGCGGATGTATAGTGGTGAGTGTGCTGGGAATCGACCGGCTGGGAGACCGAAGAAAATGTGGATTGAGTCAGTAAAGGAATGCCTTGAGAGAGAAATGTGAGTTTGGCAGAGACGAGAAGGAAGGTGCATAATAGCAGTAAATGGCTATGTTTTGTGAGGGGGTATGGTTATTTCCCACCTGGGCCAGGGGATGAACTCCACACTGACGAGATTCCATAATGAGGGTCCGTCCTGGTTCCATGGAGCTCTTGGGTGGATTTTCTGACAGCGACGTTCTCACTAAAAGGTGTAAAAGGGGCGGTAAGGCTGGGCTTTCTTTTCGACTTGCGTCAAATTCTTCTAATACTTTTCTATTTCCGGTGCATGCTACGCAACTTACCCCCAGTCTTGGGGAAAGAAGGTGGGTGATGATGATATATATATATATATATATATATATATATATATATATATATATATATATATATATATATATATATATATATATATATATATATATATATATATATATATACGTATGTATATAAATTTCTTATCGAAACAAAATAATTTACTTATTAATTATTTCAGGACAATAAAATTTACAACTAATAAATGTAAACATATATATATATTATATATATATATATATATATATTATATTGTTATATATATATATATATATATATATATATATATATATATATATTATATATATATATATATATATATATATATATATATATATATATATATAAATATATACAATATTCAGGATTTATTATTATTAATCAAAAGTTTTTTTGAAAGTTTAATTTCAGAAAATAATAACAAAAGTTTGACCAAAAATAGCCACTCTAAATTTGAAAGCCCTCAAGAGTTCGGTGTTCTGCACTGTAAGACAAATTGTTTCGGGTTTTTAGTGTTTTTCAGTATTTGGGATTTTATTTTATTGCTTTTGAAGTTTGTTTTTTTTATGACATTTTTATGGTTTGATTAGATAACATATATGAATTTTATTTTTACTGTTTATAAGTAAAGTTTAGTATATATGTTAAAGATGATATATATATATATATATATGATGATAATATATATATATATATATATATATATATATATATATATATATATATATATATATATATATATATATAAAGTTATATATATATATATATATATATATAAATATATATATATATATAAAGTATATATATATATATATATATATATATATATATATATATATATATATATATATATATATATAATTATTTTATATATATATATATATATATATATATATATATATATATATATATATTAAGGACGAGTAATGTAGTTGATAAATTGAGTAAGGGTTAATTATTGCACTTGTTGAAACTTTCATATGATTTTTCTGCGTGCCTTTTAAACTGTTAAAATTATTATACAATTTATTTTTAATAAAATGTATGAGCTTTTAAATAAAAACTGGCCAAAAATTGAATTAAACATAAACCCAGTTTATTATTATTATTATTATTATTATTATTATTATTATTATTATTATTATTATTATTATTATTATTATTATTATTATTATTATTATTATTATTATCTCAGAGCCATGACTAAACCAACCTCTCCACGGTTGCTGAGCTGGGTAATGGGGTATTATACTTAATAAACAAGTCCACCCAGACCTGGTATTCACACGGAAACAGGTTCCTAGTGAGAGAGGTACTGTGGTGAATATTTACTGCACACCAGCTATCCAAGATTTGTTCCAACTTCTCCTCCAGAGGTGTCTGCTGGATATATGGGCCCTTCAGTATACACGATCCCTTGTGAGGAGTGTGAATTGCAGTATTTTGGGGAAACAAATGACTTGTCACGCAGGTCATATCAGCACAGGTATGATTTGAGGGTGGACAACATGAACTCAGCCCTCGTATCACATAGAAGCAATTATAACCATGCCATAGATACTAATAATATACAAGCAATTTTCAATACTCCGGATACACATCTAAGAAAACAAATCGAGTCATTTTGCATAAAGAACTGGAACAATTTCAATCAACAACCGGGAGAAATCAAATTAGATTCCATACAACTAAATATCATGAAGGACACATATTTCTACAAAAAAATTATAGAGCAAACCAACCGACTACAAAATTCATAGCTGGATAGATCTTATTATTTTGTGCCTCTCTTTCTTGATCGGACGTCCTGCCTGAAGAGGTCTCGCACCATAGAGACGAAAGCTAGCAAAATGTTGATATAATAAAGTTAAAGTTTCGATGGTTTAGAAATAGTAAATACGAATTTGAAGATCGATTTAGTGATAACGTGATACATTAATTTAATAATTTAGAATTTCGTTGATTTAATATAATATGAGTAACGCAGTTAGGGCCAAACATTTGAATATATATATATATATATATATATATATATATTTATATATAAAGAAAAAAAAAAATAAATAAAAATATATATATATATATATATATATATATATATATATATATATATATATATATATATATATATATATATATATATATATATATATATATATATATATATTACTGTAAAATTGTAACAAAATAAGAATCATCGCGATTAAACATTTGTTTGTTCTAATATACATTTTAAATAGCAAATATTAATTAATATTTAATTTCAAATTCGTAAAATTTTAGTGATGAAAAGAGAGAGAGAGAGAGAGAGAGAGAGAGAGAGAGAGAGAGAGAGAGAGAGAGAGAGAGAGAGAGAGAGAGAGAGAGAGAGAGAGAGAGAGAGAGAGAGAGAGAGAGAGAGAGAGAGAGAATCATAATAAGGTTGTAAAAGGAAAGAGATTACCTATGATCGATTAATTACTACTGTTTTATATCTCTGTAAGAAAGAGTTACTACAAAAGGATCAAGATGAAGAAAGTAATATACTTTAAATAAAGGAGATTATCGGGAACTGTTACGCTACTTCTCTTGCCTATATATAGAAGATATATATATATATATATATATATATATATATATATATATATATATATATATATATATATATATATATATATATATATATATATTTTTATTTGAGTGGCGAATCTGAAGAGAGTTTGAGAGGAGTGGTAGAGGGATTTGGCAGGGTGTGTAAAAGGAGGGGTTTGAAAGTAAACGTAGATAAGAGTAAGGTTATGGTTGTGAGTGAGGACAGTCCTCGGTGTGAAGTTATGTTGATGGTGAGCAACTGGAAAAAAAGTGTCTGAGTTTAAATATTTAGGATATATGTTGGATGAAAAGAGAACGGATGATGCAGTGTAGTAGGAAATTGTGAATGGTAGGAAGGTGGCTGGTGCAATTAAATCCTTGGTGGATGTAAAAGGACTAAGTCTTGTGTGCGCTAGGGTCTTACATGAGAGTATGTTGTTACCTGTGGTAATGTACAGTAGTGAAACTATAGATCTAAAGTACAATGTGTTCAGATGGACAATCTTAGTGGCGTGTTAGGTGTGAGAAGAATTGATAAAATGAGGAATGAACGCATTAGGGAGTTGTGTGGTGTGAAGAAAGGAGTAAATGAAAAAATAAATGAAAGTACATTGAGATGGTTTGGTCATGTGGAAAGGATGAATGATAGTAAGTTGGTCAAGCTAATATAT
>JABUQX010071579.1:0-25627 GCA_015478945.1 Trachelipus rathkii | reverse complement strand
AAAGCCAAATCCTTCAACCATTTGTATTACAAATATAGTCATTCACTATACTATAACCTCAATTTTCTCATCAGTCAATCTACATCTATCGATACTCCTATTGGCTCAATTAATATGCCAGGTTTTCTATGATTCTTCCATGGTATTACTTTCTAAATTCTTTGATAGTACACATATCCTATGTTAACAGATTATACAGTTTCTATGGGTATATAAGATCATTATCAATACTGCGTCACACATATCTATCCTAGGCTTAGAAATCACATCGGTTTTATCATTTGAAATAGGCCAAACAAATGATCTTATCAATGAATGATGAGAAAAAAATTTGCTTCATTTGGATACTGGGAAACATTGATACTAAGATGTGATTGAGCGTCATCATGAATAGAATACAGCAAGCACTGTATGAAGTATAAGTACCTCCTCTTTGAGACGACACTCTCCACATACTACATAAACATTTAGTTCTTGGCCTTTACATCCACAAGATTTAATTGCACCAGTCACCTTCCTTTTATTCATAACTTTCGACTACACTTCGTGCATCATCCGTCCCTTTTTGCAATCGCACATCTAATAAGCTATAGTCTAGAGCTAATATTGAATAATAAAATATCGTATCAAGCTTGTTTCTCACTGAAATCGAAACCAAGTTCTAGAAACAAAAAACTCACACCGAGGACTATCCTCACTCACAACCATAACATCTTATTCTCTTTCATTCTTCACGGACTAATATCACTTCAATGTAATAATACACCTTCCTTGTAACTCCTATAGCAGTAATTCTCGCGTGCACTGTATTCGACGGGTTAATCTCCTCTCTTGCGAAGAAAACATCTACTCTTCAGATCAACCGAAGTAAACTATAACCCATATCTATGCGCGAGCATATAATAGATTTAGCTAAGATGAGAAGCGCAGTCTCCTTGCACGACCTTCACCATGGCTACTAATCGATTTTAACCAGTAGTTCATCTAACAATCAACATCACATGACAAAATCTTACACAAATACTTGAAAAAAATAGTTCTATTCAATAAACTCAATCCCTTCTCAATTGTCAATAATTTATGGCACAAATCTAGAATAGGTAATCATCTCGAAGGAGAGATCGATTTGATAACACGTCTCGCCTCAAGGATTCCTCTTCTTCTGAGGACTCTTAATGTAAATATTAAAATAATCTCCATATTATCGAGGTTCTAGAAACTTACACAAGCATGTATATGCACTTCATGCTTAGTGGCTAATCATCTGTATTTCTTTAAAGGATTCGTCATTCAGAAGTCCATAACAAATAGAATCTATTCAACTGGAAACAACAACTTAAGCATTCTACATATCTAAATCAATCCTACTTCATCGTCAATGCTAATAGACAATCTCAGTTATAAATACATTAAGACAAGGTCTTTCGGTAAGTCTATTGGCAATAAGAATACTCTCTTCAATATCTCACTTCTTTCTGCGAGCGTGTGTGCGTCAAATCTATTATAGCAAGTTAAAGCTCATACGTGAGAAGTATAGGTATGTCGTATCCAAAGCATGTATTCCTCTATCATATCTAAACACACCTGTGTATCTCACAACAAAATGCAGCTCATCACTTATGAACACCTCAGACGACTTAGACATCTTTCATCGCTTGTACAATTCATCCTAATGACCTAGAACTTTTAGGCAATGTTATTGAACATTATCTTATCCTCCTCTTAGACCGGAACTCCTCATAATAAGAATACGTACATTATCTGGGTAGTCTATGTACAATTTTAAATCGTACTGTACGAGTCTTCTCCAATTAATCTATTATCTGTAATTCATAGTGCTCTCTCAAACGCTTTGCACTCCAACTTCCATAAATAAAACAAACAGAATCTAAAGGTGCTCTTCGCACTCACATCTTGAGACTATCATTCTGTCTAACGCACTTTCAGTGTAAATTTTATTATTCAATTCGTGATTATCCCTAGACAGTAATTTTGGCAGGATGTGATTCTCGAGTCTAACTCATCTGTTACGATCTCCACTCAATTATCCATTACATTCTACTGTCTCCTTACTAATGACCTCTCCCCAAAATACCTATTTGTATCCAATAAAGCGTTGTCGAGCTTAGGTATATCGTTTAAGGTGTTATAAATACACCAATATGAAATACCTCAAACAGTGCTGATAAAGACACATTAGCATTACACATACCTAAATTTTCAAAATTTTTCATCGTGATACTAATAGAATTTGTGTCAGTATCTTTTCGGAGCTAAATAGATTAATCTTCATGAGCCACGATTCTTACCCTCACGAGCCTCTTTCTCATTGAAAGAATCATCAGTTATCGAGAAAGTACCTCCCATATCTATTATCCTTTACATTCTGGTATTTCTAAGCTGCTGTATATGCCACTTAAAGCTTATTCTCTGTCGTTATCCTTAAGGACTATATTGTATTCGACACTATGGTCGCTTCCAGATAGATAAGACACATATCACTTACTTATAGCCTTGAAATAAGATTTAGAGTCCCAATATATCTTTCAACTTAACCTTCTTATGTTTTCCAATGTTAATTCTAAATTTGGTATTACTCTCTTTACAGGTAATTTTTTAGGCAGTGGCCTTATCTGTATGCGTATATCTTCTTAATATTGAACCTAAAAGTTAATCATATATTCTTCCTCTCTCTGGATATTAATTCGAAAACATTCTTTCTTTTGAACCCGTATGACTAGAGTACAACGCGTTTAAATAGCTCCGAATCTTAGAGAGTCACGCTTTTTCTTTATTTCGTTTAATCTCAAATTTGTTATTAACTCTTTTACTATAAACTCCACAGCCAAATCTACTTATGCATGTTAAACATATTCTCAGTCTTACTATCACTATATAAAGTCACCATGTACATAGTAATTATCTATTTCTGGTTTCAATCCCCTAGTACTCTAATAGCAAAGGTGTCGGTTCTTGATCCGGTATCCTATCTTTTAGCGTCGACATAATGCTATACCGGTGACCTTATCTTCATAACTCTAGGTTGTATGCCAATCAAAATGCGATAATCAGTCGAAAGCTTTTAATTGGCGTCATACGCTTTCTCTTAGTGTAATTAATCGATAACAAACTGAAAAAAATTATTTATGACCTTGTATCACATTAAATCTTATGATCAATCTCGTTCTTGTTCTTAATACTCCAACTATACTTTTTCTCCTAGGTTAATTTAAGGCTGGACTTTTTTGAAGATATTCTTCTCTTCTTACCATTCACGAACTCATAGCACCCTTACATTCTGCCTAGCTAACAATAAACAGTCAATTTTAAATACGTAATCGATGCTTACGAGATTATATACGTTTATTCAAGAGTTATACCACAACTTAACAGATAAACTCACACGTCCCTATCGCATATTAAAACAATTATGCATTCACATATCTCAAATCCTTTACCAATGTAACATAACATATCGGAAACTCCTAGGTTTACAAAAAAGGAAGGCGTTGTTTCACTTTGATCGTATGCTTATCATTTGCCAATAACTCAATCTTAACACCTAATCTATCCTTGAGTATAACTTATGTGATACTATGCGCAAATGTATTATCATATAAGGTCAAACGTTTATTGACATATTCGTACATATTATATGATCTCTGCTCTCCTTCATACAAGGCAAGAACATTTTCTAATAATGAGTTGCGCTGCCTATACATACAATATTTTTTTCCCAGAGCACCTCCATAACAAAAATCCATCTTGTTCATGTATATAATAATATGCAACCTATTTCTCTAGGTTATATGACTCTACCGTATCTACGTCATGTACTGAAGGTATATCTATCGTTTGAAAGTCACTCCTCAAAAACACTCAATTTTAATTCTTCTGAGAGTCCTTGCTTAGCCACACACACATACACGACGTATAAACCATTCTTTTATTTGCAATTTCGTTTTAAAGTATCTTCATCATCCGTATCGACAGAGGAAGAGTCTGAAAATTACACACAAGAAAAATGGTAAAAAGTACTTATTATAATCACCAACCTATTATCATGTATATAATAATTTAGGCACCTGTACCTTTCAGTAATTATGACAGGAAGTTTAAACATCAAAAAATTTATAGTATTTGAATGATAGTGAAGACTAGTAAAACTACCTAATACTACTACTACATTCTTGAGCCACAAGTGTAAGCAATAATCAAGCCTTAGTCGCGAGCATTAAGGTAATATCGTAATTTTCAAACGTGCGTTTCTTATTCTATCACAAACACTCTAAATCTCTCATAAATTAATTCTCTACCTCCATTAGTCTGAAAAATCTCACCTACATCTATGTATCACATAATTGGAAACTCATCTAGTCAAATGTTCACAGACCCGGTTCCGTTTCTATAATTTTTTTTCCGGTATTTCTTTGAAAGGTGCACTCTGAGAAAGCTAAATTACACAATCTATAGGTTTTAGTCAGCGAATCTTAATTATATAACGACGTCGTCACGATCTCGTAAGCCTATATCGCTTTCTATGTGTTATAACAAAGCTAACAATACTTAATAGTATTTCGCATACTGAGACATTAATTCTCAGAGCATTCATACTATAATACCCATCTATCATAGTTAATATAATCGAACTCTCTTATTCGGTAAGCTTCAGGGCAAGTCTAATTGAGTGTTAGGATAATCTGTCTTTTCTGGCAAGTGACATCTCAGAGCGTAATCACGTTAACATATTCTCGTTCTCTCACGATGTATTAGCACATTCACAAGACAGGTGGCATCAGATTGAGCTTAAGGATATAACTCTTGGTATTTAAAGAGTAGTAATTTAGAGACTAGTAGTATACATGAACGTAGCGCGCAGAACATAAACATTAGGCACTGTCATTCACACCATAATTAATCACGCATATGTAACTGTAAACTATGACACTACTAGTACTCAGCATTTAGCAGAGTGCTCTAGAATTGCGATTTCTTCTTTAAGAACTACATAATAAGATATCATATACATTCTGTTGAGATTATAATGTAGCAATAATAGTAAGCGTTAAGTCGATAGCTTTAGAGTTATATAATCGGTTTATAGAATGTAATAACAAAGATAATCTTAAAGTTGAAAAAAATTAGGCATTACATACTAAATATAACTTTCATGTAATTAAATTATAACTATAGCTGAGTAATTTAGGCAGGTGTAGAGGTATCTTATCATTGAAGAACTCTAATATTACTTACATTCATGGTATAATATGTTAGCCAATAAAAGCGTAAAGGTTTCAGAGCTTAGGTAGATCCGTTGTTAAAGTGTATATATTAATGACAAAAAGATAATCTTAAAAGATATATGAGAGAGAGAAAGTTAGAATTTGAATACTATATGATCAGTCCCTATTACATATAAATTATTTGGACTAATAAGGTAATTTATATACTTGGAAGGTGGTGTTTGAGGTATCTTCTTTGAAGGAATCTAAAATACTTACATTCTAGAGTTGAGTTATTCTATTTAAAAGTTTCTTTGATTTAAAATTTATATGAATATTAAAGCTAGTCTGCATTAAAAATCTACAGTATTCAGATATATCTTTTATCTTTACGGCTTTTAATAAATCAATGATAATATCTTAAAGTAGATAAATATTATTATTCAATTATCTAATTATCTAAATCAATCAATCAAAGTTAATTTAATAATTTTAGTCATCTTAATATTCATTCTTCAATATTTTGCAGGTGTATTAGATTGGGTATCTCTTGAAAACTCTAAAATACTTACATATTTGTGTAGTAAAAAAGCGTAGTCGAGCTTAGGTATAAGGTTTTAAGTAACAATTAAGTTTTGTATTTACTACAAACAATAATAATGTTAATTAATCTTCTAACTTATTAACGAGAGTCTTGTTTATTATAACAAAAGATGGAAAGACTGCATAAGTTACTGGATATCACAATATAGTCAATTATTCATTTTCAAAATAAAACCGCGATATATGTTGTAATATAATTTATGTACAAATTAGAGGGAGTATATTATTTAATATGACATTTATTTTTTGTGATTACTTATTCACATATTCTGCTGAAAGAACTTCTATAAATACTGCTTGAAGAGTTCTCCAACACCAGATTAAGCAATTAGTCGAGGACTTTAAGTTTATATTAATTCGTGTTATTTTAAGTGTATTATATAATAACAGTATAAATAATATAACAAAGTTAGAAAATAAAATAGAGATACCAAATTTTCACTACTAATAATTATTAAGAGTTTAATATTATTCCTCTATCTAATACTCTCTTACCCTATAAAATTTATGCTGAAATTTGAGAGGAGCAAATCCATAATTTGTTGTTAAGAGGAACACTATTCAGATATAACTTTACATTTTGGTACTAGCCCGATTAAAGTGTCGAGTAGATCGAATTGCGCAGTATTATCGTTTTAGTGTAATATTATTAGAGGGAATGAGGGTAATATTTTTAGTTGGGTAAAATTAGCATTCATACATTAATATTCCCGATATTTCTTTGAGTGTATTACATTAAAAGTCATATCTGTAACTCCTATGCTTACTCTATGGACAGATTTCTTGCAATTACTTAAGTATCATTCTATTGAGTCAGAAACTCAAAATAGAATATTCTATTACCAATTTTTGAGTGTGTTTGAGGGCAATACATATGAGCGACAATCGAGCATAATTGTTAGTTATCGTTCTCTTAAGTGTATTTTATGATTAGTAACCCATAATATCAAATCTAAAAATTAATTAATTATACAAAATCACTTTCATGTAATTAATTAGACTTCCATATATGTTAATAATTATTGCATGGTTTGTTATTGAGGTAATCTTCTTTATCTAGGGCTACTATAAAATAATACTTTACGTATTTAACTAATGGGTTTAATAGAACCAATTAAAAGCGTAAGTTACGAGAATTAGGTATAATCGTTATAATGAGGTTGTTGTTTATAATCAAAGATAATTCTAAATAGTTCTGGAATAAAAGCATTACAATATAGGCATTTCATACACTAAAATCACTTTCATGAATAATTTGGAAATCCTAGTAAATGATAGCTTACGGTCTTTTGAGGGATTATGTTATCTTTTGAAAGAAACTCTTAAAATATTTATCATATTTGTGTATGTATGCAATAAAGTAGTCGTATGACTTATGGTATATCTTTTAAGTAGTTTATTATTATTATTATTAAATCAATAGAATATCTAAAGTTGAAATAAATATTAGCATTTTCATACCTTAAATCTTATAATTCTTCTATCTTAGTTAATATATGCATGAGTTTTGTAGATATATCTTTCTTTTGATAAGAACTTCTAAAATACTATACATTCTTGTTAATAAGAAAAACAACTCTAGTTTTCAGAACCTCAAAATGCTTGTGTCATAAATTGAGGCAGAAAAGTTTGTTTTATAACAAATAGATAATACAAAGTTGGAAAAAATCCTATGCATTCATTACTAAATACTTTCATGTATATAATATTGGTATTATTCCTTATGGTTATTTGGCAGGTGTTATTTGTTATGATTAAATAGTATGCTTCTTTGTGTAATAAAACTCATAAAATATCTACAATACTGGAATTATTAGTTTATAGAGTATGTTTGTTGTAAATCGTTAGCTATATTCAAAAGCAGTTTGTCTCGATGGTCTCCTACGTCGTATATCTTTGTCAGTTAAGTATAGCGGGATATACCACAATTTAGAATAATATAAAAGATTGATCAATGATTTTGAAACATTCATAACTGTCAATATCAATTTTCCATGTTATAAGCTCTCGAAACATCTCTAGGATTAATTTAGGCAGCATATTTTCAAAATTATTCAGGTTTATGTTCAATAGAAGAAACTCTTTAAAATTCAGAAGTTTAATGTAAATCTTCCTTATTATTCATTTTATGCGTTATACTCGTTTTAAGTGTTTTTGTTTTAAATTCTAACCTCTAAAAACTATCAGTTGAAATAAAATAGTATTCAGAGTTACAGAGTTTCAAGTATATAAGTTTTTAGTCACCTTAGGTAATTGAAGGCAGGTGTTATGAGGTATCTTCTTTAAAAGAACTCTATAAAATATATACATTGATACATTCTGGTGTAGCAAATAAAGCGTTGTCGAGCTTATGGTAAATATAGTTTTGAGAGAAATTTGTATTCTCATGACCTATATAGAATATGCTAAAGATTAGATAAATTAGAAGGTAAGAGCATTTAAGTATTTAAAGAAGGAGCACGTGCATTGGAATCAGAGTATGTTAAGAAAGTCATGAATTTAAAAGGAAGATATGAATTTCTTGAAGAAAACTAAAAGCTATAATCAACTTATAATGGAAGATAACAAGTAGAAGCTTCAAAAGGAAATTTTGTCGTGTAGAATCGTTTTATGGGAAGATGTAACAATAGATGATCTTAAAAGTTGTAAAAAATTTAATCATTCTATTAACTCAATACAATTTCTCCTAGGTATATTATTATAGTAAGGTTATTTTGAGATATACTTCTTGAGTAAGAACTCTATAAATAACTTACATACTGGTATATATATTGTTCTTTAAGGAATCGTAGTCGAGTTTAGGTATATCGGTTTAAGTGTTATATATATATCAAAAGAAATCTAAAGTTTATGAAATAAATATAATTAATTGACATTTTCAATATACTAAATCACTCTTATCATGGTAATAATTTAGGGAACTCTAGGATAATTAAGGCAGAGTGTTTGATAATGGTATACTTCTATTTATGAAAGAACTCTTAATAATTATTATACATTATGTGTTATAACTGAGTAGATCAATTAAACGTAGATCTAAGCTTTGTAGAATCGTATTAAGTAGGTATATTAATAACAAATATGAAATCTTATATAAGATAAATTAGCTTTAATACTAAATCACTTTCATTTGATAATTTGGAAGTTCTTATGGTAATTTAGGCAGGTTGTATTTGTAATATATAGGCAGTCTACTTTGCGGGATTGAAATCATCAAATAATGGAAAATTAATTCTGGTGTATATATATTATATAATAATAGTAAGCATAAGTCGATAGTCAATCTATAGACTTTGTTTAGATTCAATGAGTTATAAATATATATAATAAAAAAGAAAATCTATAGTTGAAAATAATATTAGCATTCATTAACTAAATCTACATTTCATTGTAATTAATTGAGACTCCTTAAGTAATTAAGGCAGGTAATATTAATGTGTGTGTGTGTGGTGTGGTATGTTGGAGGCTATATATTTTGTCTGTGTTGGAGAACTCTGACAAAATACTTTACGATTGTTGGTGTGTATGTGTGTGAGTGAGATAGAGAGAGAGAGATGTGCGAAAGATTTAAAGCGTAGTGCAGAGACTTAGGTATATCGTTTTCGAAGGATGTATGTATAACAAAGAAAATGCTAGAGAATATTATGAAAAAATTTGGAGCGAATATCATACTAAATCCCTTGAATGTGAGAAGATATTGGACGTCCATGAGGGTAATTTAGGAGAGCAGGTGTTTGAGGTATTTTCTTTGAAGAACTCAAAAAACTTACTTCTGGGAGAGAGAGAGAGAGAGAGAGATGTTAGCCCTATTGACAAGGTGAAATATCTTCCTTGGAGGTAACAAAAACCAGTCGCCAGAAGATTAAAAAAAGATAAGGCATATCATACTAAATTTACAACTTTTTCATAGTGATAATTTGGACTCCTAGAGTAATTTAGCAGAGGTGTTTTGGGTATCTTCTTTGAAGAACTCTAAGAAATAGACGGAACATTATGGAAAGGTCATTGGCTCAATGATGAGACAATTTTAAAGGCCGTAGAGGACTCGTAGGTATAATTGTTTAACATGCCGATCTTGAGGCTTATATAACAGAAAGAAAAATCACTTAAGTTGAAAACATTAGCATTATGTAACTAAAATACTTACTTATCATGTAACTAATTATGGCAACCATTCATAAGGTATACTCTCTGAGCACAGACGTGACTTGACCAGCAATCACTTTCTATGAGAGCCTTCATCAAATACTCTCACACTAATATACTGGCACACACACCTACACACCACACACATGCTCTCGCTAATTATAGCGTGCTGAGTGCCGAGAGCTATATGGTTATGAATACGATAATGTTAAGTGTTATTAAAGCAAATTATCTAAAAGATTTGTATATTAAAGTTGAAGCACAATTCTGAACTTTTTAAATACATCTTTGTAAACATGCTAGAATAATTTGGACTCAGTACTCATATGATTGCAGTGGAGTATCTGACCGAACTCATGTCACTTTGGAAAATACTATTATAAATTTATCTGTACATTCTGAGATCCGGATGTAGGCACGGAATAAGAGCGGTAGGTCACAGAAGCCTTTAGGTAAAATTATCGTTTATGTTTATTAAGAGCAAGAGGAAATACTAAAGCTCTTGAAAGAACTATAGACATTCTAACTATTATCAGTTTTCGAGATGTCAATAATTGGAGATCTCCTAGGTAAATTTAGGGCAGGTGCAGATTGACCGGATCTCTCTCCTTTAAAATATACTCTAAAAACTAACTATTACATTCTGGTATAAATGATATACCACAGATAAAATGCTAAGATTCTAAAAAAATTTTATGTACATGGAAGAGAATCAATAAAGAGAATATATACTTTTTAAGGGTGTATAATCAAGAACTGCTAATCGTTGATAAGAGGATATAGACAATACAATAGTATCTAATAATGGCACCTCTCTCATCTCCATATAAGTTTTGATAATCCTGAGATAATATTATAGTGTAGGTCCCATATTAGGAGGTTCTTTTTCTCTGAAAGAAACATCTATGAACGTGAACTGTGACCATTGCTCTGAGCTGACCGGAATTTGTCTATCACACTGACCGATAGAGTTAAGTGGAACAAGCGTGATAGTCGAGCTTAGGTATTTCGTACTCTCATAAGTAGAGTCGCGGATATAACGAGAGAGAAATCTACAGAACGTTCAAACCAAAATTGAGACTTTATGTTAATACATAACACTACAATGTCTCCTATTAAAAATATAGGCAAGAGTCTTATAGAATATCATATTTCTGTCTCAAAAATATCGTACATAATCTATTTTTAACACTTTTCGAATATTCTTAGCGTAATTAGATAAAACAAAATATTTGACGTAGTCACAAAAGCTTTAGGATATATCGTTATTTAGTAGATGTTGATATATATTATAACATATAAAGAATCTAAGTTGAATAAATAAAAGTTTTCCGAATCGAAAATCACTTTTTCATATATATTTATTTGGGTAACTTAATAGGTAAATATTAGGCAGGTGAGTTTTGATGAATGGTAATAATCTTTTGAAAACTCTAAAATTAATGATATATTACCTATTCTATATATTGTAGCATTAAATTGTAGTCGAGCTTAAGTATATATATATATATATAGGTGTTTATATAACAAAGAAATCTATAAAGTTGAATAAAAATAAAGACATTTACATTATCTAAATACACTGTAGGAGTAAGTAACTGCATTAGGTATAACTACACTAGGTGTAACTATACTTGGTTCTTTGATATATAGGTATCTTTATTATTTGAAGAAACTATTCATAATAATAATATTACTATACTTGGTATATTCTGGTTAAGCAATAAAGCGTAGTCGAGGCTAGGTATATATCGTTTATAGTGTTATAACAAAGAAATCTAAAGTTAGAAAAATAATTTTATGCTATTTTTACTAAATCACTTTCATGAATAATTTGGACTCCTATAGGTAATTTAGTCAGGTTTTTGAGGTATCTTATTTAAAGAACTCTAATAAAAAATATATTCTAGTATTAAACAATTAGGAGTCGATAGTCAGAGACTTCAGGTATATATACGTTTTAAGTGTTTAATATAAAAATCATTAAATGATTGAAAAATAATTAGCATTCATACTTAATTAATATACACTTTATTCATGTAATAATTTTGGTATAATCCTAGGGTAATTTATGCAGGGTTTGAATCACTAGGTACATCTAATCTTTAGAGAAGAACTTCACTAACATAAAATACATCATTATCTGGATAATATATATATATATATATATTATATATTATATATATGTATGCAATTAATAAGCTGATAGTATCGTTAGCTTATAGGTTATATATCTAGTTTATAAGATGTTATAACAAAGTAATATTCTAATAAAGTTGAAAAATATTATAGCATTCATTTAACTAATCATCTTTCATGTTAAATAATTATGGACTACCTATAGGTAATTTAGGCAATAAGTGTGTTGATGATATCTTCTATTGAGAAGAATCATCTAATAATACTTACATTTCTGGTATAAAATATTATATATTGTTATGCAATATTGTTTTTATCAGAGCTTAGGTAATATCTGTTTATAAGTTTATGTTGATATATATAACTAAATATTGATTAAATTACTTAAAATATTAGTAAGAAATATTATTATATATAATAATAATAATCACTTTCATGTTAATAATTTGGACCTCCTAGGTAAATAAGGCAGGTATGTTTGATGAATCATCTTTGCAGAACTTTAAGAAAACTGGATTAAAAATACTTATACATATTCTATAGATACTATATATATCTATATAATTGTAGCTATATAAGGTTAGTCGATGAGCTTAGTCGGTATATCTGAGTATTTAAGTGTTATAACACAGAAATCTACATAAAGTTATGAAAAAAAATTATAGCATTTCAATACTAAAATTCTACTATCTAATGAATAATTGGCTCCTAGATAAATTTAGGCAGTTCTTTGAAGGTATCTTTCTTATAAGATACTTAAATAATAACTTCTTGCTTTTTTTACAATATTATGTAGCAATAAAGCGTAGTTCAGAGCTTAGTTATATCGTTATTATATAGTGTTATATATCAAGAAATCTAATAACTGGAATTAAAAAATTAGCATTCATTACTAAATAACTTTCATGTAATAATGGATTCTTAGTGTAATTTAGTAGTGATGTATTATTTGTTTATAGTATCTTATCTTTGAAGAACTCTAAATTACTTACATTCTGTTGTAAGCAATAAAGCGTAGTCGAGGGTAGGTATATCTCATTTCTTTTTAAGTGTATATATTATATAATAACAAAGAGAAATTCTATATATATAATATATATAAGATTGAATAAATAAATTTTAAGTCAATTCTTATATATTAAATCACTTTCATGTATAATTATTGGACTTAAATATAGGTAATTATTAGGGCTAAGTCTTGAGGTAATCTCTTATTGAAAAACTCTATAATAATATTATAATAAATATATATAATACATTTTCTGGATGTTAGTCAATAATAAAAAGTCTGATATATAGAGAAAAGACATAATTCAATTTTAAGTGTTCATATATATATAACAAAGAAATCTTAAAGTTGAAAAAATTTAGATTTCATATTTATTATAACATTAAATTCATTTCTATTTGCCCCTTCCATCTATAGTTTCATATTATGTAATTTATAAGCAAGGTTTGAGGTTAATCTTCTTTAAGAACTCTTAAATAATACTTACTATTCTGGTATAGTCAGCAATAATATGTAGTCGAGTTACTTAGGTTATATCTATTTAAAGGGTTGTATATATATAACAAAGAATCTGAAAGAAAAAAATTTAAGCATTCCATAATTTAAATGTCCGAAAATTTAAATCAGCGTGTACTCCAGTGATAATTTAGACAGGTTACTTTTGAGGTATCTTCTTGTAAGAACTCTAAAATACTTATTACTCATTACTGGTTGTACATATAAAGCGTTAAGTACGAGCTTAGGTTCATCGTTACATGTAATATACAAAGAAATCTAAAGTATTATAGAAAATATTTAAGCAATACATACTAAAATCACTATTCATTGTGTAATAATTTGGTGACTACCATGAGTGATAATTAGTCAGTAGTTGATATTTTGACGGTATTTACTTATAGATTAGAACTCATTTAAAATACCTATATTCTAGTGTAGCACAATGTAGAGCGTAGTATCAAGCTTAGGTATATTTAATCGTTTTATAGTATTAATAAACAAATAAAATCTAAAGTTGAAAAAATATATATATGCAATTTCATACTCATAAATCTAACTATCATGTAATTTTTTATGGAATAACTATAGGTAAGTTAGTGACAGTGTAGTTGAGTATCTTCTATTGAGAAGAACCTCTTAAAAAATTACTTACATTCTTGTATTGTGTAATTAAGCGTAGTCGAGCTAGGTATTATCGTTTTATAGTGTTATAACTAAAAGAAATCTATTAAGTTTATGAAAAAATCTAGCATTCACACTATAATAATCTATGCTTATCATGTTAATAATTGGAAACTTAATAGTAATTTATGGACGAGCTGGTGATTGAGGTATCTTCTTTGAAGATACTCTTGAAATAAAATACCTACTATACCTGGTTAGTAAGCAAAAAGTGCAGTAGTCGAGCTTAGTATATATCAGTTTTAAGTGTTATTAACAAAGAAATCTAAGTTGAAAAAATTTAGACATTACATAAATGTACTAAATCACTTCATTGTAATAATTTGGTAACTCCTTGTGATATAATAATAGGCCATGGTGTTTAGGTATCTTCTTGAAATAGACTCTAAAATACTTTAACATTACTGGATTAGTAGCAATAAAAGCTGATAGTCGATGCTATGAGTATATCGTTTTAAGTGTTATAAACAAAGAATCAAATAAAAAGTTAGAAAAAATATAGCATCTATATAGTAATTTTATCTAATTATGTAAAATAAATTTTGGACTCCATATGGTAAATTTATGGCATAGTGTTTGAGGTATTCTTCTTTTGTAAGAACTCTTAAATAAATACTTATACATTCTTTGAGTATATATATATATATATATTTGTAGCTAATAAAGGCGTATAATATATAAGTCTCAGAGCTTATGAGATTAGTATATTACTTGAGTTTTAAGTTGTATATATATAACAAAGAATCTAAAGTTGAAAAAATTAGTCTTCATACTAAATCACTACTTTACATGTTAAATTAAATTTTGACTCTTAGGTAATTTATAGGCAGGTGAGTTGTGACATTCTTCTTTATGAGAAAGAATATTCATTTTATGAACATACTGGTTAAATAGTATAGCTCAATGAAAGCGTAGTCGAGCTTAAGAATATATCGTTTTAATGTGTTATAACAAAGAAATACTAAAGTTGAAAATAAATTTAGTTCATTCATACTATAAATACACTTATTTATATGCATATTATAATAATTGTGACTAAATATAGTATAATTTATTAGGCAGGTGTTTTGGAAGTATAATATTATCTATTGTTATAGAATCACGTCTTATATATTATCATTACATTTCTTTATGAAAATATATTTAGTCAATAAAAGGCGTTAAGTCGGCTTTAGTGTAATTATCGTTTTTATTAATAGTGTTATATAAATATATAATCAATAAAAATCTTTAATAAATTGAAAATAAAATATTAAGCATCATAACTAATCATACTTTCATTAGTAATATAATTGGACTCCTTAAAGTAAATATTGCAGAGTGTTTGAGGATACTTTCATTGAATTGAAACTCTTTAAAATACTTACATTTTAGTATAGTATGTAGCAAATAAGCGTTTAATAGTCTGAAGCTTAGTATTAAGAGTTTTTAATAGTGTTATAAAAAAGATAATCTAAGATTGTGATAAAAATAATTAGACATTCATACTATATACTATATAAATAATTCATGTAATTTTAAATTTTTGTAACTCCAGTGCATGTTTCAATGTTTTTTTTAATAGTAGAGTAATCATCATTTGAATACTTAAATATAATAAATACATAATACATATTCTGGTTTTAGCAATAAGCGTAGTCAAGCTTAGATATAATCGTTTTAAGTGTTATAACAAAAGAATTCTAAAGTTGAAAAATAGCATTCAGTACATATAATCACTTATCTAATTAGTTAATATAAATTTGGATACTCTCTAAATAAATTATATGCTAAGGTGATTTGAGTATCTTCTTTTTAGAAGAACATCTAAAATTACTATTACATATTTATTGGTAAATATATATATATGAGCAATAAAGAAGATAAACCATATATATTCTATCGTTTTATAAGTGTTATATATATATATAAATTATTAACAAAATATTATAAATACCTAAAGTGTGAAATATATATAATAGAATTTCATAACTAAATCTAAATTATTATATGTAATATTTAACTATACTAGGTAATTTATGAGCAGTGATTTTTTGAGGTATCTCTTGATAGAACTATAAAATACTTACATTCTAGGTGAATTTAGTCTAATTAAAGTTACGTAGTATCGATCTAAAGTAGAACTTAATTCCTAGTTTTATCAGATGAAATTCTAAAGTTTTAAATAGATTAGCATATTCATATCTAAATCTAACTTTCAGTAATAATTTGGATATATATAGGATAATCAATTGACAGTAGTTGTTTTTAAGTGTTATCTTCATTAGGACTACTTAAATACTTTACATTCTGGTTGTTATATAAAAATTTTATATATATATATATGTTGCAATAAATAACTGGAATAGGTAATATCGTTTTAGTTTTATAACAAAGAAATTCATTAAAATGTATTGGGAATTGCTAAGTCATAACTATGCAGAGTCATGATTATGAAATTACATTCCGTATAAATCCTAGGGAATTTTAGGCAAGGGTCTTTGAGGTTAACTTCCCTGGAGTAAAGAACTCTAAAATAACTTATACCATTTTGGTATAATATGTAGCTACAGAGATTAAGCAAATGATGGTATTCTCATGCAGCGTCAGTTGAAATGATTGTCAAATTGATTGTCAAGTTGAAAAAATTAAGTCAATTCATACTAAATCAATTTCATCACTAGGTTAATTTAAGGCATGAGGTAGTGGCAAAGTTTCGACACATATTGAAATAAACTATCTTAAAATACTTAACATATTATTCTGGATATGTAGCAATATAAAGCAATAAAGCGTAGCGGAGCTTAGGTATATCGTTTTTTAAAGTAATATAAAACAAAGAAATCTTAAAAGTTTGAAATTAAAATTAGCATTCATATTAATTATAATACATCTTTTTCATGTATATAATAATTTTGGAACTCCTAATGATATAAATTTTTAGGCAGTGTGATAGGTATCTTCTTTGTGAAAGGAACTCTCTAAAATACTTACATTCCTCGTGTAGCATTAAAGCGTAGTCGAGCTTAGGTATATCGTTTTAAGTGTTATAACTAAAGAAATCTAAGTTGAAAAATTAGCATTTCATATCATAATCGTTATCAATGTTAAATAATTTGAACCAAACCACTATTAATGTCAAGCAGGTGTTTGAGGTAGCTTCTTTGAAAAACTCTAAATATCTTATAAATAATTCTGGATATATATATATATTAAGTGATATATAAATATATTGAATATATATATTATATGTAGCAATATCCTTATTATCTTAGATTATATTCATTAAAGTTGATATATTATAAATTTTAAATATACTGTATATAAGTTTTAGAATAAAATATAATTACTTTTACAATACAAATAACTTTCATGTAATAAATTTGGACTCTTAGGTAAATATAGGAGATAGGTGTTTATAGATGGTTATACTTCTTTGAAAGACTCTAATTACTTACCATTCTGGTGTAGCAATAAAGCGTTCTCGAGCTTTGGTAAATCGTTTTAAGTGTTATAACAAAGAAATCTAAAGTTGAAAAATTAGCATTTATAATATATCTATAACTTTATATATATAGTAATTTGTAATACTAATAGGTATTTATGGAGGTGTTTATAGTATATTATACTTCTTTGAAGGAACTTACTATAAATTTATACTACATTCTTGTATATGTAGCTAATAAAATGAGTAGTCGAGTACTTTAGGATAATATTCGTTATTATAGATTAGTTATATTAACAAAGAAATCAAAAGTTGAAAAAATTGCTATATTCTTAATAATAAAATCACTTATTCATGTATAATTTGGAACTCCTAAGTTAAAATTATGCAGGTTGTGAGGTATCTTCTTGAAGAACTCTATAAAATACTTACATTTTTGGGTAGCTATAAAAGCGTAGTCGTATACTTAATGAGTGAATTATTAATGTATTTGTGTTTATTAAGTGCTTTTCCAAAGTAATCTCTGAATCGAAATTATTTTAAAGTGTTTATACTTTAAAATTCATATATTCATGATATATAATTATGTTAAACTCTTATTAGTGTTATTATTAAGACAAGTATTTTTGATATAGAGGTATCTTCTTTGAAGAACTCTAAAATTACTTTAACATTCTGGTTTAAGCATAGTAGAGTGTATTCGTATAGCTTATAGCTATTAGAGTAGCTCCAATTATATGCTTTAAAACAAAGAAATCTAAAGTTTTAAAAATTAACATTTACATTAAATCAGTTTCATGTAATGATATGGAATCCTAGGTAGTTTTGGCAAATGTTTTTGATATCGACTTTGTAGAATTCGCAAAAAAAATTATATTATGGTGTAATAATATAGCATACTCGAGTTTAAGCCCATTGGTATATATATTATAACAAAGAAATCTAAGTTTGTAAAAATTGTTTTCATATTAGATCAGTTTTATGAATTAACTTAGACTCTTGCTAAATTTATGCATGTATTTGAGGTATCTACTTTGTAAAATTCTAAAAAATTACATTCTGGTGTAATATTAAATCGTAGTTAAATATAGGTACATTGTTTTCTCTGTAATAGCAAAGATATCTAACGTTGTATAAATTAGTTTTCATATTAGACAAGTATCATGAAATAATTTGGATTCCTAGTTAATTTAGGCAGATGTTTCAGATATCTTTTGTGTAGAGCTCTAAAAAAATTACATTCTGGTGAAGCAATAAAACGTAGTCGAGCTTTCGCACATCGATTTAGGAGTTATAACAAAGAAAACTAAAGTACTTCGTTTTATGTGTTATAACAGAGAAATCTAAAGTCCTAAAAATTTGGTATTCATTCCAAATTATTTTCATGTAATAATCTGGACTAATAGGTACTTTAGGAAGGTGTTTGATGCTTCTGTTTTGTAGGGCTTTAAATAATTTATATTCTTCTTTAATAACAGTCGGACTTAGCTACACTGTTATATGTGTTGTATCAAACAAATCTTAAATTGTAAAAATTAGCATTCAAATTAAATCAGTTTGATGTAATAATATAGAATCCTAGGTAATTTAGGTAAGTGTTTTAGGTGTCTACTTTGTAGAATTCGTAAAGACTTACATTCTGGTGTAATAATAAAGCGTAGTCGTGCGTTGGTACATTGTCATACGTGTTATAACAAAGAACTCTAAATTTGTTAAAATAAGTATTCCTATTTGATTAGTTTCATGCAATAATTTAACTCTTGGGAAATTTAGGCAGGTGTTTGATGTATCTACTTTGTAGATTTCTAAAAAAATTACATTTTGGTGTAATATTAAACCGTTATCGAACATAGGTAAATTGTTATACGTCTAGTAACAAAGATATCTAACACTGTAAAAATATTTATTCATATTAGACAGTTTCATGTAATAATTTGGATTCCTAAATAATTTAGGCAGGTGTTTGAGGTATCTTCTTTGCAGAATTCTAAAAAATTTACATTCTGGTGAAGCAATAAATCGTATTCGAGCTTAGGTACATTGTTTTATATGTTATAGCAAAAAAATCTAAAGTTAAAAAAAATTAGTATATATTCTATGTCAGTTTCATGTAGTAATTTGTAAAATTAGCATTCAAATTAAATCAGTTTCATGCAATAATATTGAATCCTAAGTAATTTAGGCAAGTGTTTCATTTATCGACTTTGTTAATTTCGCAATAACTTACATTGTGGTGTAATAATACAGCATAAACGAACGAAAGTACATTGTTATATGTGTTAAAATAAAGAAATCTAAAGTTGAAAATATTATTATTCATATTAGATTAGTTTCATTTAATAATTCAGACTCTTGGGAAATTTAGGCAGGTGTTTGAGGTAGATACTTTGTAGAATTCTAAAAAATGACATCCTGATTTAATATTAAAGCGTTGTCGAACATAGGTACATTATTATATGTGTGGTAACAAAGATATCTAACGTTGTTAAAATTAGTATTCATATTACACCAGTTTCATGTAATAATTTTAAAGTGTTTAAGGCATCGTCTTTGTAGAACTCTAAAAAATTTACATTCTGGCTATGCAATAAATCGTAATAGAGCTTATGTACATAATTTTATGTGTTATAACAAAAATCTAAAGTTGTTAAAAAATAGTATTCATTCTAAACCAGTTTCTTTTAATAATTTAATTCCTACGTAATTAAGCAGGTGTTTGAAATTTCTACTTCGTAAAACTTAATAATTTACATTCTGGTTTAATAATAGAGCGTAGTCGGGCTTTGCTATAACGTTACGTGAGTTATAACATAGAAATCTAAGGTTGAAATAAATTAGCATACATATTAGAACAGTTTCATGTTATAATATTGTAATCCTAGGTAATTTAGGTGTGCATTTTAGATATCGGCTATGTAGAATTCGCAAAAAATTGCAGTGTGGTGTGATAATAAAAGTAGTCGAATGTAGGTACATTGTTGTACGTATTATAACAAAGTTGTAAAAATTAGTATTCATATTAGATCAGCTTCATGTAATAATTTAAACTCTTGGGAAATTTAGGCAGGTATTTGGGGTATCTCCTTTGTAGATTTCTAAAAAAATTACATCCTTGTTTAATATTAAAGCGTTCTCGAACATAAGTAAGAACATTGTTATATGTGTGTTAACAAAGATATCTAACGTTCAAATTACTGTTCATATTAAGTCGGTTTCATGTAATAATTTGGATTCCTATGTAATTTAGGCAAGTGTTTGTAGAACTCTAAAAAGTTTACATTTTGGTGAAGCAATAAATCGTAGTCGAGCTTACGTACATCGATTTAGGTGTTATAACAAAGAAATCCAAAGTTGTAAAAAATTTGTACTCACTCTAAATCAATTTCCTGTAATAATTTAATTCTTAGGTAATTTAGGCAGATTATTAAAGTTCCTTCTTTTTAAAACTCTAATAAATTTACAATCTGGTTTAACAATAAAGCATATTCGGGCTTAGCTATAACGTTATATGAGTTTTAACAAAGAAATCTAAATTTGTAAAAATTAATATTCTTATTAGATTAATTTTATGTAACAATATGGAATCCTAGTTAATTTAGGTAAGTGTTTTAGTTATCTACTGTGTAGAATTCGCAAAAACTTACATTCTAGTGGAATAATAAAGCGTATTTCGAGCATAGGTACATTGTCATATGTGTTGTGGGGATTTGTGACCCAATCTCAGGTAGCTGGGCTAATGAAGATCAGATCACAAATCTTATTACATTTTTTCCTTGCTTTCAAACACTGATGAGGCGGTACCACTTTCGCTCGATTAGTTTGAAAAGCAGCTGAATAGTGGAAATATATAACTCGTATGTATATCTTCTGGTTTGCTCCCTGTTGTAAAATATACTAATATAAATATATATATATATATATATATATATTATATATACTTATATATATATGTAATTATATATATATATATATATAGATATATATATATATATATATTATATATATATATATATAGTATATTATATTATATAGTATATTAATATATATATATATATATATTATTATTTTAGGCGAGGGAGATGAAGAATAATTATTGACTCTATAATTTACTGCCTATATAAACCGAATGCCCATAAAAGAACCGAGTTTTATTTATGATGATTTTGGGGACGAAAAAGTTTTGTCGTATATTAAATTTAATTGATTTATTTTTTCATATTTTTTTATTGAAAGTTTACTTGAGTTTATTTTTATATGGAAGTCGCTTTAATGTTTGAAATTATGAAATTTTTATTGCGAAGTTAATTTCTGGAAGTTTCCGAATATGTTGTAAACCTACGTTGATCGAACAGTGTAGTATAAACTTTTTTATGATAAATATATATATTTTCTGGGAAGTTGACAAAAGATGAGAAAACTCCTGTCAAATTTCGAAAGATAATGCACAATAATAACAACAATATTTGTCTCGTGAGCTTAAGATAATAATTATAAAAACATACCTAAGACTATTTTTATTAGTACTATGAACGAGCAATCAATAATAATAATATAAATTCAATGACATCATAATATAAATGAATAATAATAATATAATAAATAAATAAATAATAATAATAATAATAATAATAATAATAATAATAATAATAATAGAAAGCAATACTGACTACAATAAAATAAATAATAATAATAATAATAATAATAATAATAATAATAATAATAATAATAATAATAATAATAATAATAATAATAATAATAATAATAATAATAATAATAATAAAATAAATTGTATTATGTATTAGAATTGGTAATAATTACCAACAATAATTATTATTTGTAGGAATAGTCTTCGTTGAAGACACAAAGGTGTTTCAGTAAGAAGACGAATTCCGATAATAACTTTGCTTTTGTTCCTTAATGAATCTAGCTCTTACAAAGAAGGCTAGAGGCCATTTAGAAACTTGCAAGCAAGGTTTACTAGAGGGAAGACTAATTATTATTACTAAACAGAGGTAAGGCCTCTGTCTAAGGGAACTAACTCTCCACCACCAATCGGGATACTAAGATTACCAAACCACTAGTTACAAATTTTCATGCACGGAAACGTAACGTCGAAAATGTTACACAAAATTCTGAAAACTCATTGAACTTTGACCCATTAATTTTATTACTTCGCGACAAAAATCTATGGATGTATATATATATATATATATATATAATATATATATATATATATATATATATATATATATATATATATATATATATAATATATATAATATATATATATACAAATATATATATAAAAAATATATATATATATATATATACTATATATATATATATAAAGAATATATTTATATAGTAAAATCTATAAAAAGACTACTATAAATAAGTTTTTTGACAAAGATAGTCATTTCAAGTAGTGAATTTTATTTGTCAATTTTCGAAAATTTTCGGCACGTGATCAGTTATTAAGGCGATTTTTACTATTTCTAAATAAATATTTATAATTTTATATATATATTTTACTAAATATATATATAAAGAGTAATTTTCATTTATAATATTTAAGGGAGGAATGTTACAATAATATTTTTATGACAAGAATCACTTCTAAGGCGAATCTTGAAAATGCAAAACTTCACGTCCTGAAATTTTACAAAAAATTTTCTTTTGATTTTTATTTAGTATTTTTTGATCTTTTTATCTACTACGTTCTTTGGAATTTAAATCTAAGTTTTAATATTAATAAAAAATGGTTCTCAATTTTTATTGACGAGGCAATAATTTATAACCTACTCTATTTGATCGAAATTTCTAATTTCAACCATGACGAGATTTTTTCTCTATAAGACATTTATTATAATGGATTTTATTCCTTCAATTTCTGCGTTTTTACTTACTTTTCTTTACCTTTTTATTTTTATTATTATTATTTTTTAATCAAACCTTTGAGTTTGAAATTTTATAAGTATTCCCATTATATTAAAATTTCCCAAATCTTTTATTTTCCCAATTTTTCCCTTTAGCGTTTTTGCTTACTTTTCGAGTGTGATTTTAAAAATTTGTATGTTTAAAAAAAATAAACAAAAATTCAATGTACATCACGTTGGATAAAAATGTGTGTGGAAATATCATACTTTTAAGCTTTCACCGAAGAGAGAGAGAGAGAATAAAAGATAGATAAAAACCTCGAAGATTCTCCACCTATAAATAAAAACTGGACCCTAAAATTAAGACGAAGTGAAAGGGCGATTTGAAAGGTGATTTGCACAGATATGTGGTTTGGTAATGGAAACCAGTCACCACATAACCGTAGGCGAATCGAATCAGTTCAAATCTTTGCGGACGGTTCTAACAGAAACGCCACAATATTATATAGTAACTCGTGGGCCCACGATCAATTTGAAGTGTTCTTAACTTAGAACACCACAAAAGGAAGAGGCTGAGTTAATACATAAAATTATGGCATTTATCAAAAAATGACATGAAACGAATCAAAAAAACTATGGATTGCTTTTTTTTTTCACCCTGTAGGAAAGAAGGTGACACGAAGTCATTAGTGGGGATTCCTAGTTGTCCAGAAAGGCGTAATAAATGACATACCTATACAAAAAATTTCTTACGATCACCATTTGGAATGAATGGTTTAAATATGACGCTGTGAAATTATAAACAAAAAGATTCAACAGCCCTAGAATTAAGGTCGACATGTCCACGTCCTAAAAAGGTGATGATGTCTCTAAAAATGAAAGGGGAAGCTCCGTTGAAGAATAAGCCTCTTCAAAAAAAATACAACTTTAACTTGCATTGATAATTGAATCTTGAAGAATTTCTTTGACTCGGAATACAAATTATATGGACGGAGTCAATTGTAGAAAATTGCAGTAAATTAAGAATAAGCTCACTCAGCCACGTTCGTCACTTTTATAGTCAATGAGAACGACGCCGATGAGGTTGACGGTGAGTGATTAGTTAAAAAATAAACATCAAATCGAAATTATTGAATGTTTTAATAACAAATTTACTATAAAAAAAAATAGAAAAAAAACAAACTATATAATAATAAATAAATTTATTGACTAAATCGATATGGATTTGTTACAAAAAGTAACGAAAGTTATGATGGCGGGTCTTCGCGCCAGACTTTATCACGTGTTGTTAACTCGATATTTTTAATAGTTTTGTTAATAATATAATTGCAATTTTTTAATTAAGGATAAATTATCAGTTTTGACAACAACTTAATAGGACCAGTATTCTTCCTACTGATCAATTTGGTAACAAGAGATCAAAGTTTTTTAGCACAATTGTGAGCTAAATATGTTAATACTTCGATATAGAAAAAATGAAAGGTCAGCTGGGGTCAATTCTTGACCTTTCGATTGAAGAAGGTCAATGACATTTATACAAGTGAAAAAGGAATATCTGATGACCATTTTGATCTATAAATCAAACCTAACACTGTTGGAACACCTGGTTAACGAAGAAGGGGTGTAAAAACCTTCAAATGTGACATTTCAACGCAGTTCAAGCCTATGTTGTTCTCAGGTGCTTGAAATGTTTATCAATTATAAAATAATACTTTGAACACATATAAATTTAATCAAAATGTAGTTTCTATATTCTCTTTTAGTATAATTTTAAGGGAAGTATGAAATTTCAAAACTCTGTCAAATGAGAGAAAATCGAATGCCGGTTATTTGTATCAATTTTAATTTAAGAATTTTTTGGGACAAGAGGTATTGTGTATAATATATCTATATATATATATATATATATATAATTATATATATAATATATATATATATATATAAGTATCCAATATATATAATATATATATAATATATATATAATATATATATTATATATATATGTATATCATATATATATATATTTATA
>JABUQX010071578.1:0-5000 GCA_015478945.1 Trachelipus rathkii | reverse complement strand
CCGCATACGCCATTACAACAATCTCCTCCTCCTCCACCCCAATCTCTCGCATACACTTGTCCAGATACAGGATGAACAACAACGGTGACAACACTCCTCCCTGTCTGACACCTGTCTTCACTCCAAACCACTGTCCTATCCCATACGCTGTCCTAACGGCACTTTCACTTACTGTGTAAAGTCCCCTTATCACTCTAATCAACTTGGGTTCTATCTGATAGTAGCGATCCTCGAGTGTCTCCCAAAGTTTTACCCTAGGTACACTGTCAAATGCCTTCTCTAAATCCACAAAAGCCATATACATTTTCTTATCCCACTCCCAGCTCTTCTCTATCATCATCTTCAGAGAAAATATCAGATCCGCTGTTCCTCGTCCGGGCCTGAATCCATACTGCGCCTCATTCAGCTTGTCCTCGACTCCCGTTCTAAGCCTTTTCTCCAATATCCTTTCATATAACTTCATGGCATGCGGCAGCAATGATATGCCCCTATAATTGGAACAGTCGCCCCTATCTCCCTTTTTGAACACCGGGCATACTATCGCCCTACCCCACTCCGCAGGTACTCTCTCCACTCTCCAGAAATCGTTAAACATCTTCAACATCCATCGCATGACCTCCTCACATCGCATTGTCTCCACCGGCAGCCCATCGCATCCTGGGCTCTTTCCATTTTTCATATTCCCCATTGCCATCTCCAACTCTTCCATTGTTATCGCACCCTCATCCACGTTTATTCGGATCTGTTCCTCTCTGCCTTCCGGAAGGTTCACATCTCCTTCCTCCTGATTATATAACTCTGAAAAGTACTCTCCCCACCTATCACTGATCTCATCAGGGTCCACTCTCAGCCTACCCTCCTTATCCTTTACTGAGTGTGCAACAGTCGACTCCTGTCCTCGTAGGTTTTTTGCCATGTTATATATTAATTTCTTAGTTCCACCCATACCCTGTCCCATGCTTGCTCCATCGCTCTCCTTTTTATGGTCTCAGCCTCATTTCTATTTACCACATATTCCGCTCTTGTCTCAGGGGATCTTCTTTTCATCCACGCTCTAAACTTTTTATTTTTTTCCTTTACTGCACGTGCAACTTCATCTGTCCACCACGCAGTCTTTTTCTTTCTGGAACCCGTTCTTTTTACCCCCAGCGTATCTCTCGCACATGTTATCATTTTTTTATTTAAAATACTCCCACTCTCTTCTAACATCTACAACATTCTCTTCCTCTGGTATAATATCACGGACTCTTTCTACAAAAACCCTTTTCACTTCATCCTTCTTTAATCTCTCCACTGCTATCCGCTCTCTCGTTACCATCTTTGCTGGTAACGGGGTTTTTAGATTTAATATCCCTACCACCAAACGATGGTCCGAATCCAGCGACACTGATGGTATACTTTTCACGTCTCTTACCACCTTCCTGTTGTTAATTAGTATAAGGTCAATCATTGACTTATCCGTGTAATCCTCAACAATACTATTCCACCTGTTACCAGGTCCATTTATGCGAGTCCCTATGCGCAAAGTATGTATTCATCACTGCCAACCTATTGCTTACGGCAAAATCCAACAACCTCTCACCCTCCGCGTTTCTTTCTCCTATTCCAAACGCCCCCACTGCTATCTCGGTACCTATTCTCTCCCTTCCTATGTGCGCATTCAAGTCCCCATGACAATTTTCACTTCAGTATTCATTCCGTCATACACATTTTGCAACTGTTTATAAAAACATTCTTTTCTTCCTGTGGCCTTCCTTGGTGTGGTGCATAGACCTGTATTATACCCACACGTCTCCTTTTCAGTCTCAGTACTATTGCAATTATTCTTTCATTTTTGAAGACGATGTCCTCAACTCTGTCTGCCAAATCCGGGGTCAGGAACAATGCCACCCCGTACTTTCTCTCCTCATCTCTCCCCTTGAATATCAGTTGGTAATCATTATGTATTCTCCTCCTCCCCTCACCCTTCAACCTCGTCTCGCATACACCAAGAACATCCAGTGTCCTCTCCTCCATCATACCCACAACCTCCTCCTCCTTTCCCTCCATTGTACTAGCATTAATAGTTCCTATACGGAACTTATCCCTGTGTAGTCGAGTTCGTAGTCCATTTTCATGCCTTGTCAACAACTGAAAAGATCCGTCCTGGTTCCGAGGCATCACAAGCGCGTCTTGAGCCACAACAATCCACCGCCGGCTGGCTAGGCCTATCACGGCTTCCTTTTTCTGGACTGGTATTTTGTCTCCTCCCGGACATGTATAGCCCCCCAATAGGGTTACAGAGCTCTCTCCATAGTCTCCAGGCACCTGTCCGGTCGAATTAAGCCACGGCACCACTCCAAGGTAACCAGACAATAGCATTTGTGTATATACATACTATATAGATATATCATATATATATATATATATATATATAGTTGTACATACATTCTTTTTTACCATTTCACATACTTTTATTATAATTTTTATATATATATATATATATATATATATATATTATTGATCTGGTTGTCGTCGGGGGTTCCCTAAAAAACAGCAAGAAAGAGAAGAAACCAGAAATAGTAGGTATATGAAAAAGAAAACCATAAAAATATGAGGAATGTGTTTGTCATATGATTATGAGAAAGAGAAACGGACTTGGAGATGAATTTAAAAGAAAAGAAGCAGATATTAAAGCAGTGATAATTTCAGAAATTAAAGTAAAAATAATGTTGAATAAAAACAATTTTCTATACTTTAAAATTTCATAAAATATATAAAAAAAGTTTTTATTACGTTTATGACTCTCAACTGTTTAATGAAGTCCTGAAACAGTTGAAGTTTGTTTTTGTAGCATAAATACAATAATTTTTTTGGGCAATACTTCAAGATATCGACATATACTTATACTGTTCTTTTTTCAAATCTACTCAGAAATTTGACTGTGAATGAAGACATCCAGGGCTTTACCCATAGAACACGGCATGGGCGTAGGCAGGATTTCATTTAGGGGGGGGGAAAGTATGACTGATATATATATATATATATATAAATATCGCAACCTGCCATCAACTATAATATAATATATATATATATATATATATATATATATATATATATATAATATTATATAATATAAATATATATATAGATATATATATTATATATATATATATATATATATATATATATATATATATATATATATATATATATATATATGTCGCAACCTGCCATCAGTTTTAATAAAGTTTTGCTATGCCCCGGGTTTAGTATTCCCTCACCATGCGCGGTACCCTGTTTGACCCTAGTCCCGAGTGTGAGCGGGAGGAGCTCGGTATATTCTGATCGATAATGGTGAATGAATTTATTCATTCATCACGAGAAGTATTGCCGAGTTCTTCTTTCAGCTCATCGTGGCGCAGCGGTCAAACGCATGCACGCTCATCTGCAAGGGTTCAAGATCGAATTCTAGATTTTAAAATATTTTTTTTTTTTTTTTTTTATTTATATATATATATATATATATATATATATATATATATATATATATATATATAATATATATAGACCTTTTCTGTGTTTACGCTTGGGCAGTTTTTGAATTTTTTTTTTAAAATATTTTTTCTAGTATATGATCCTAACAACCAATTTTAAGTGGTAACGGACATGATTCGAAAATATATATAGGACCTTTTACGTTTTACGACTCCGTCCAGTTTTTAATTTTTTTTTTTCAACTAACAGGAATACCCAAGGGTAAACGCAAAAATGCAGGGTCGGGGTTTCTCGGCCTTCCGGGGAACGACAGGGTAGACTATTTCCCCCCCCTCCGGGGAGGGTCTCCGGAACCCCCGCTCTTGGTATTTGGGTGTTGCGGGGTTTCCTCCGCTCTCCCCCACGGGTATGGAAAAACGTCCCCCCCTTTTCCGTCGGCTCGAGCCCCCTATTTTTTTAAATTTTATTTTTTTTTTTTTTTTTACAAATTACGATGATTTTTAGGTTCAACATATATATATGAAACTTTTATCTAAATAAAGTTCTTTAAAAAGTCTATAGATTTTTTTTATTATGCAACTCACCTATATATATATATATATATATATATATATATATATATTATATATATATATAATATAATATATATATACTATATATATATATTAATATATATATATATATATTATATATAAATATATATATATAATCAATC
The DNA here is from genome assembly GCA_015478945.1 of Trachelipus rathkii. NCBI lineage: Eukaryota > Metazoa > Arthropoda > Malacostraca > Isopoda > Trachelipodidae > Trachelipus > Trachelipus rathkii. The sequence continues at coordinate 808 of JABUQX010071578.1, read as the reverse complement.
ACTCACTTGATTTCAGTTTCAGGCAGCCTAAACTTAAACTTAAACTTTAATTTTAATATATATATAAAATATTATATATATAATATATATATATATATCATATATATATATATATATAATATATATATATATATATAATATATATATATATAATATATATATATATATATATATATATAATATATATATATATTGATGATATCCTCATCGCCACTCAAGCCTAATATCATCGAACATATCTCAAAAACTACAATAGCTAAGGGAAAGGAATACATTGCTGGACTTCTGGCAAAATTTATTGCGGGAACTATAAAAAAAAAAAATCATATTCTCAAAAACTACAACAGCTACAGCTAAAAGGAATACATTTGGAATCGCTTGAGCAAAATTATTAAGCCTAATGGAAAGAAACTGTAAAAAACAATATAATAACTAAAACATAAGTAATAAATTGCCTATTTTTTTTTTTAGGAGCAGGGAACATAATATATATAAATAATTATTTGTAAAGTATTACAACGGCAAGGTAGGGGCTCAAGCCGACGGGAAACAGGGTGGGGACGTTTTCCATACCCCGTAGGGGAGGGCGAAGAACCCCCGCGACACCAAATACCAAAGAGCGCGGTTCCGGAGACCCTCCCCGGGGGGGGGGAAATAGTCCTACCCGTAGTTCCCCGGAAGGCCGAGAGACCCCGATCTGCCATCGGTGCGGTATACCCTGGTATTCTTTAGTAAAAAAAACAAAAAACAAAATTTAAGAAAGTCTAGTTTATTTTAACGAGTAACAATAAAAGGTTCTATCTCTCTC